>PVKE010020106.1:0-27800 GCA_004027555.1 Craseonycteris thonglongyai
TCATGTTCCTTTTAAATCTTGGGATTCGAAAACATTTCAATTCCTTATTTATTTATTTATTTTATTATAAGACTGAAATTGAGATAATCCACATACCACATAATTCACCTAATGTACACAATTCACTGTTTTTTAGTATATTCAGAGTTGTACAGTCACCATCGTAATCAGTTATATAATATCACCCCAAATAGAAACCCTGTACCCACTAGCATTTCCTCCCTGTTTACTCCCAGCTTCCTCTAACCCAACCATTAATCTGTCATTCTCTGTCGCTATGGATTTGCCTATTCTGGACATTTTATATAAATGGAGTCATACAATCATACATTTGTGACTGCTTTCTTTTACCTTGTATGTTTCCAAGGTTCATCCATGTTGTAGCATATGTCAGTACTTCATTTCTTTTTATGGCTGAATAATGTTCCTTTGTGTGGATATACACCACATTTTGTTTACGTAACCATTTACCTATTGATGGACATTGAGATTGTTTTTGGATATTGTGAATAATGCTGCTATAAACATTCGTTGTTTATTTTTAAAGACCTATTTTATTGTTTGATAGAAGGTAAGGAGAGAGGTGCCCAGAGAAGTCTCCTCAGTTGTGCATTATTGGTTGTGGCATAGTTTTATTCCACACCGGCAGATGTTGGGGCCATGCAGGGCAGGAACTGAACTGGGGGCCTCCCACCTGGGAGGTGAGAACCTTCACCACCATCCCAATGGTTACCAGTTGTGCTGCAGTTCATCATATGGGTTTGCACATGCTGGGGCCGGGATTTGATCCCTGGACCTCGCAGTTGCAAGGCAAGCACTCAACCTGCTGAACTATCCTAACATCCCCTGTTTTTTCAGCTTCTTGATGGTAGCCTGGGAAGCACAAAAATTTTTAATTTTGATTAAAAACTTTCTTACTCATTTTTTCCAGTTTTATTGAAATACACATAAAACATTATATTCGTTTTAGGTGTACACCGTGATCATTTGAATATGCTTTACTCAGTTTTAATTGTGGGCAAAATAGGCAACAATGATGAGGAGCAGGTGTGTAGCCAAGTTCAAACCGCTTCTGTTCAGCAGCAGTGGATTAGCATGCATGCAGCTGTCACATGTTCCATGTTTGATAAAACTCCAAAATGACTGCAGGCAAATGGGGGAAGGGAACATAGATTAGATCCATATAAACAGCCCGAATTCAACAAAACACATCGCATAGCCAGCCAGGGAGCGGTTCTCAATGTCAGGGACATTGGGTGGGAAGCCTTCACCAGAGGGGTGCAGTCTCGAAGTTTGTGAGAAAAGCTATGACTGCATGTTTGGAGGTTGTACTGTGCTGCATATCTGCTTGAATCCCGGAGTGCATTGTCCTGCTTTATCGGGCCAAGTGTTTTAGCTTGAAATATGTGTCGGATGGGCCCAGAAGGAGCCGATCGATGTGAGATGCAAAAGAGTAGCCTCACTGGGAGAAGAGCCTGAGTCTTTCTTGCCACTGGCCTGCTCAGGTGCTGATTGCTGGAGCAATCTTCACCAGGTGGAAAGGGAAGGCCCTCCAGCACTTAGAAACTCAGAAGCAGAAATCCCAGGCCAGCTCCCTTGCAGCCCTGAGGGAATTACAGAGTTCTGATTGGCACCTTCCAGAAACCGACTCTGTCAGAAGTGAAAGCAGCTTTTTTTTTTGCTGGCATCTGGTCCTTCTGGGATGCTGATATTTTTATTTATAAAATGACACCCATCCCCAAATAGGTTCTTATTTTTAACAGGCTTGCTCCCTTTGAGCGATGCCTCAGGCTTCAAGCTGTGCTCCCTGGTATCTCTGTATAATCCTGCAAAGACAGGAAGGCCCCCTGGCCTGCGCTGGAGCAGAGGAGGGACACTGCCAGCCAGGAAGTCCAACAGGTCATCCTTGTATCCGGAGTCCGAATTCTGCGTAAAACTCCTCCCCTCCCCTTATCAACCTCAGTGGAAAGGGAAAACTTTCAATTAGCAGTAATTATCCCCCTGACTAATCCCCCTGTGAAGTACACAAGGGGAGCAGATAAGAAAGGCACCTGTGGACACCTTGATCCTCTCCCCTCCTCCTTCTTCCGTCCTCTGTCCTTTCTCTCAGCTGTGTCTCTTGCTTCTTGTCTTGCAGCTGCCCAACATGTTTGGTGACCTTCGGTCCACATTTATTGCCTTGATGATTGGCTCCTATGCCTCCTCAGCAGTCACCTTCCCAGGAATCAAGGTGAGGGTGTGGCCGGCACACTTATTTTGTACTAGTGTCTGAACAGAGGCCTCTCCCAAGGCTTCTTCAGCCCTCTGTGAGGAGGGAAGTAATTGTGGGTGCCGGGCGGGCCCCTCCCCACAGCCCACACCTGGGAGGATGCACCTGAGCACCATGGGTGTGAGAAAAGAAGCCCACTGAGCCCTGGGGGATGGGAATTCAAGTGCATCACACCACAGGGTGTCACCACAGGCTGGCTTTGTATTTCTGGGCTGGGGTAGACAAAGAGGGTGGGAGAGTTTGCTCCCCATCCTGAGTCCAACTCCAGTCTCCCACCCCTAGGTCTGTTGTTGTTGGGCTATTACTCCCTGTTAGCCAAAGCACTGCTCTTAGCCAAGTTAGCCAAGTTGGTTCAGCTGTTTCCCTCCCAGGCATGATTCTGAGCCCCTGGAAGTCACACAGGGTCAGGATGAAGCAAACACCTCACAGTCCACCAGCCCTAGTTCCTACTCCAAATCCTGTTGCTCCTGCCAGGACTTCAAAAGGGGCTTCTCCTCCCTCTGACATCAGCACCCTCTCCTGAGGTGTGTGGTGGGGAGGCCATAGCTGAGGAGAAGGACTCACAGATGTGGGCTGGTCACCTGGCAGTCGAGGTGGGTCCAGGGCCAGGTATCCTGTGGATTTGGGGGGATTGTCATATTCCTGGACTGCAAAGAAACCTACATGTGCCTCGTCCTATCTCAGTGTCTAGCTGTGGTCCCCTTCCAGGGCAGCTGTCGGCCGCTAAGGATTCTTGTGCTGGAAATAAATGGTAGTCAAGACAGTAACAGCTAACATGACCATGCTCAGCCGGCTCCCCCCACCCCCACTGAGCACTCTACCAGGATCACACCCACTTAACCCCACCACAACACCATGACACATGCCAGTGTTACGCCCATTTCACAGAGGAGCAAAGCGAGGCATCCATCTCTTCATTTGTCCAGTATATTTTGGCACCTATCATGTGTACTTGTCAAGGTGCTGGAGCAACTCAGTGGACAAGGCTAGCAGGTTTCTGTTCTCAGGGAGCCAGACTAACAGTAGACAAGTAAATGAATCAAGACATGAATATTCTGAACCAGGGCTGTTCTCTGTGATGGGGGTGGTCAGGGAAGGCCTCTCCAAGGAAGTGGCATCTGGTCCAAAGTGGCAGCACAGAGGGTTGATGACATGCCCGGATAAGTTGGGATAATTGGGAAACAGAATGTCTGATGACCAAGCACCTCAGGTGGTCAGGGCTTGCCTCCTCCTACACCTCAGCACAGGGAGAACAGGGCTGCCGATGCCCCTGCCTGCTGCCCACCCTGGCTTTCCTGTGCTAACTCTGCCCCCTGGCCCTTCCCTACCCCATTGTGCCTTTCAGGTCATCTACGACTTTGGTGCCTCCTTCATCATCATCCTCGTGGTCTGGGCCGGCTGCTCTGGGCTGGTTTTCCTCAACTGCTTCTTTAACTGGCCTCTGGAGCCCTTCCCGGGGCCAGAGGACATGGACTACACGTAAGTGGACATGCTGTCTGCCCTCACCCCCACCCCAGCCAGGGCCCCAGGTGGTGCTGACGGACACTCCTGTGGCCTCCAGGGTGAAGATCAAGTTCAGCTGGCTGGGCTTTGACCACAAGATCACAGGGAAGCAGTTCTACAAGCAGGTGACGACGGTGGGGCGCCGCCTCAGCGTGGGCAGCTCCATGAGGAGCACCAAGGAGCAAGCAGCGCTGCAGGATGGCCACAAGCTGTGCCTGTCCACCGTGGACCTAGAGGTGAAGTGCCAGCCGGATGCTGCAGGTACCCGCCCCGAGGCTCCCACCTCCAGGCCTGCCTGAGATGTCAGCAGGGGATCTGTACCCACACCCACACCCCCAAGATAGCGGGGAAGCCTCAGCCCCGCTGAGGGCTTCATGGGATTGCCTCACACCATTCCCACTTAGTCCCCAAAGGGCAGGCAGTGCCCCTCACCCTGGTTTACAGACACGCACACTTAGTCTCAGAGATAGCAAGGGATTCACCCAACTTGTTTCACACAGCTGGGTGACCCAGCTCCAGCACCCACACCTTTTACTTCACCTGGGCCCATCCTCACACCCAGCATAGAGCGACTTGGTCAGCAAATCAGCCTCCCCTCCTCGCACGCTGGGCCCCTGGATGGCGGGTGGGCTATGAGCCACAGCGGTACTGGCCTCGGTTCTTCCTGAGCACCTGTGCCCTTCCCCCCACAGCGGCCCCCTCCTTCATGCACAGCATATTCAGCCCCATCCTGCTGCTCAGCCTCATCACCATGTGTGTCACTCAGCTGCGGCTCATCTTCTATATGGGCGCCATGAACAACATCCTCAAGTTCCTGGTCAGCGGTGACCAGCAAGTAGGTAGGTGGTCCCTGGACCTCCATGCAAAGCTCCATAGGAGGGTACCAGCCCCCCAAGCTGTGGTCACTCCTGCAACCTGAGGTTGAGCCCACTGCTCAGCTGGCTGGAGGGTGTTTGGCTGGGCTGGACCAGCAGGGCTGTGAAATAGAGTCCGAGGACCTGTTGGCTGGTCTGAGCCATTTCATCACAGCCAGCACAATGGTCCCCATTAGAGTTTCCCACTCTAGGAGGGAGAGAGGGCTAAAATAACTGCGTGTGTTCAGGGTGTGGAGTGTATGTTCTTTATTGCTTCAAGGGGACGGTTGACTGTGTGTTTGTGAATGAAAACATTGCATGGAATAGAGTATCCCACTTGAGAGTCTGTTGAAAGACAGCCAATCCAACGAATGGCAAGAATTCCCCTGGGATATAGCTGGGTTGGTGGGTGGAAAGGCAGGGTGCTGAGTGAAGGGTGGGGGGCCTGGGCCATGGCAGCTGTTGACTTTGGGGCATTTGGGCCTGCGCTGGGATCTGTGCCCTGAACGGGAAGCCGGGCCAGGCACAGGCTGCCTCATGTATGTAATCCAGTGGAGACTTGTCAAGTCTGGTAAACAGAACTGATAACGCACACACCATGTTCCCAAAACAGCACAGAAGGTCTTTAGCAGATTAGAGGTTTTGATTCTACAGAGAAAGCCAGCACTTCCTCAGGGCCTGAGCTGAGTCAGCTTTAGTCATCCCTCGGCAGGACAAACACATTTGGTAAACCCTTTTTATTGGCAGTCTCATTGGTGTGCAACTTTTCTGTTGGTTTAATTGTTTTCGCCTAGGAATGATAAGGCATCATGCACAATTTTTAAAGGGGATGAGAAATCTGGCCTTAACAAAAGGGAAGGGTGACAAAGGGAGCCAGACAACAGTGGTTCCTCTGTGAAAACAGGCATCCCATGGAGAAGCAGCACTATCACATGCCCTTGCAGAATTTCATAAGGAATGCTGACATGGTAAAGGCCCTAAGAGAGCCCTACAGGAAAAAATAACCTATTTAGCTTTGTTCAGTCCCGTCATGTTCCCCCAAATTTCTTCTAAAGGCACACTTTTATTATGTAACACTCGTTAAAATCTGTGGACTGAACTTTGGGGAAAGCTGATCTATCATGTCGAAACACCCTTCATTATAAACTCTCAGGCCCAGAGTGGTGGAGACCCTGAAGTGGTCAGAGAAGGGTCCTCACTGGCCCTTGCAAAGCCCATCTCCCTGCTACTGAGTCGTGGCCTTTGACTTGAGTTGTCTGAGAAATTCTTTGCTGTCCAAGAGGAATTTTTTTCCCAACTGTTTCCCACATTCAAAGTCAATTTTAAGAAGCAGACGAAGCTGGGCCAGGAAATTTGATCTGCAGCTGACAGGGCATTGGTTTTCCCCACCCTGCTCCTGTAAGCTGTTGTACATGATACCCACAGCCCCAGCTGTGCCCAGAGGGGTGACTTCAGGGTCAGGGAGCTGGTGGGGTGTGCAGGAGACCAGCTCTGGATGTCTGGGAGAGACCCATGGGTGTCAGATGCTTGGCTGGGGGTCGGGGTGGATTGTTTGACCTCTGTTGCCCTCGGATGCAACTACAATAGAGCAGTATTCCCCAAGGCGCCACATGACAGTGAGCTCTGCCAGGTCTCCCGCACACATACATACCACTTCCCCATCACAATCCCCGTCATGAGGCTGATTCACCAGCTCGCCTGTGACGACTGAGGCCCCAGCTGCACATGACTGAGGCCCCAGCAGACAGGAACATCAGTAGGCACCCATGCTGGGCCCTTTCCCGCCTCCTCTCAGCCACCCATGGTGCTCAGATTTTCAGGCCTGGGTTGGAAATGGCAGGTGTGCTGGGCCCAGAGCTAGCCTGCCTCCATTCCCCTTCTCTCTGTAACAACCTGCAGTTTTTCTGCCGCTAACCTCACTTCTTTCTGCTTTTTCATGTTGCTTTCTTGATGCAGTGATGGCTACTGGTAAGCAGGGGTGGGAAGGGCGTTGCCAGGGAATATTGCAACATTTCCTCCCAGCTTGTCTCTGTTCAACCAAGAAATGCTTTGCCTTGCATCCCAAACATCCCTCTTGATCAGAACTGTGGGTGGAGGTAGGGCAGTCAACTTTCAGTTTCTATTTGCCCCCAAAAAACCCATCTTAATTTTAAGGTTCTTTGAAGACTGAAGCCCTACATCAGAGTCCCTGTGAGCAGTGCCTTTCTTGTATATTTCTAGAGGCAGAAGAAGAATGACCATTCTTATGCAAAGCCTCAGTCCCAGGCATGGGCAATTTTGTGGTTCCCAGGTCATCGAGGTATCCTGGAGCTTCTGGGGGGAGGTCATCGTGACCTGCTGGATTTCATTAGCTGTTTCTTGGAGAAATCGGGGCATGAAGAAGAGAATAGGGCTCCTACTTCTTGTTCCGGCTTTGGTTTCAGAGGTGAAGGTCTCTGTGCTCCCCTCAAGACCTGCCGTGACAAGGAAGGGTCTGCGGGAAGACCCCAGAAGCACCTGTGGGGGCCTGCTCCAGGCGTCTGCCAGGACGCCTGGTAACACAGTCCCTCTTCTCCCCAGTGAGCCTCTACACCTCCATCTTCGGTGTGCTCCAGCTCCTCTGCCTGCTCACAGCCCCTGTCATTGGCTACATCATGGACTGGAAGCTGAAGGAGTGTGAAGATGCCTCTGAGGAGCCCGAGGAGAAAGACACCAACCAGTGCGTAGGCCGCACCTGTGTCCCGGCTCCCGGCCTCTGGAGAAAGAAGCCCCCGAGTTAGATGTCAGGCAGGGGCAGGGTGGGTGGGTTAGGTTTTAAAGTCAGCCGGAGAGGCTAGCGAGGGTTGTACTCAGGCTACTCTCCCAAAGGCTTTAAGATGCTCGCTCATGCAGCTCAGCACACCCTTAGGTCTGTCACTTCTTTGTGGGAATTCTTTGGTAGGCTGAAGTGTGGGAAGCACTGGGCTAGAAGAAAGAAGGGGAGAAACCAGAGGGAGGGCTGTGTGCAGACCATTCTGCTTTTAGTAACTATTTTTTTTCTTTTTTTTTTTAAATATTTATTAATTTATCTTTTATTGTTTTTTGACAGAGAGAGAAATAGAGACAGAGAGAGAACTGAACTGGGGGAGCTCCCAGTTCAGCATATGGTTCCGCACGGGCCGGGACCGGGACTCGATCCCTGGTCCCTGGCGCTGCAAAGTGAGCGCTTAACCCACTGAGCCATCCCGGCTTCCCCTGCTTTTAGGACCACACTCAGATCCTTAGCACAGTGGCTCAAAGATCTTAAAGCAGTGCTGCCTGCCCACAAGTCTCGCTCCACTCAGTGGGATTAGTGAGTTGCTCTGACCCTAATGGGTGTTAATTTGTTCATGATCATGAGCATTAAACAAGGTAGTGGATCCTTATTTTATGTAAGCACTAGACTCTTAAGATCAGAAGATGAGTTAAATGCTGTCTTCTGTGACTCCACCTTAGTATAACAAGTTACTGTTTATTGTATCAGGCCCTGGGCCAAGCACTTTATACACAGTATCTCAGTTAAGCCTCACAATTAATTCGATGAGGTGTGTATTAGCGTGATACCCATTTTATATTTCAGTAGCTTGCCTGAGGACACACAGTGAGGAAGTGGTGGGCTTGGGACCCCTTACACATCTCCTAGCACTTGGTATTCCTTCTTTGCTGTCATACAGTTGTCCATGGGTATCTGTGTGGGTGGTGAGACTAAATCAGTAATAGTGAATTCACAAGGAAATAATTATAGAGAATGCTTTGTTATCTAGGTCAGGTCCTACCGCCAAGAGGTTATTTGTGCCCATTCCGGTTCCATCTGCTGCATATTTGTTTCTCCTTCTCCCCCCCCCCTCGCCCCCCCACTGCTCCCCAAGGGGAAATTCACTCACTCCCTTACTTGGCTTATTATCTGCCTTCTTGTCAACTCCCTGAAGGATTTGACTAAAGCTGACGCTAATGATGAAGCGAGCTTTTGCCACATTGGAACTTGGGCACAGTTTGCTCCTTCCCACCCCATCATTGAGCTCAGTCCTCACTGGACGGTGCAGTGTGTTAATGACCATCTTCTGGTATCTCATGCTCAGGTGGAGATTCATGCTCAGCTCTGAGTCAAGAGGGTGCTGTGGGAGAGTCTCTGGCACTGGTCTAGCTCTGACAATCCCTAAAAAGGGCTCTGAGTCTTGAATTGTCCACAAGCTGTAACTCCCCAGGCCTGATACCTTGGGAGAGCCCACCCTCCTGCAGGGAGCCCCAGCTTCAGTGTGTGCTCTGTGTCTCCACAGAGGTGAGAAGAAGAAGCGCGACCGGCAGATCCAGAAGGTCACCAACGCCATGAGGGCTTTCGCCTTCACAAACCTGCTGCTCGTGGGCTTTGGCGTGACCTGCCTCATTCCCAACCTGCCTCTACAGGTGGGTGTGGAAAAAGGGAGAGGCCGGGTGGGGGAGGGGACAATGAGACTAAAAGGTGCATGATGTGTCGTGAAAGCCATCAGCAAAGAGAATGGTAACTTTTCATTCATTTAATTCAACTAACCAGCCCGCTGTGATTTACCAAGGGCCTGTTGTCTACCCAGCTCTGTGCTTGATGCAGGGAGGGAGCTGTAAATGACGCCGGGACGCCTTGCACAGAAGACTCTTCTTTATGGAGGACATACCACTCCTCTTGGTCTTTTGCGTATTTGCATACCACGAATACCACCATCATACTGTTTTCCAGAACTATGTCGGGTAGTGTGGCGACTGACTTCGCATTGCTCAGATAGCTGAAATCTGATGTCCAGAGAGGTGTGGCTAATCTGTGGCGTTGGTGGGAACATATGTTCCTCATGATATGAGAGTGCCTACAGGGTCTCTAATTGTAGAGAGTGGAAAAAGATTGTGATAAGTGCTTGGCCTCTGGGTTCAAAAGTATAACTTCATTCCACAGGATTTCTGATGCTTTTGAAACCTAACTCTTGGCAGAGATTGCGAACAAGGTAGATTTTTGTCACCTGCCTGACTCCACCTTTAGGTCCATCAAAGTATTCTAGCCCCAGCCTCCAAATTGACAAACTTTGAAGGGACGTGAGGGATGGCATTGCTTCCAGATGGTATCTTGGGCCAGATCCAGGAGGAAAGCAAGAGTCCCTTCTTTTTTACAAGTGTTCTTGTGTTGAAGTACATTGAATACCCAGGTGTGCATCACCACCCACAGGTACTGTCACTTGTACGTGCCGACACTGCTCATGCAGACCAGAGTAAACAACTGGGAACTTGTACCACTTCCAGGTGGGAGTGTTGTTAGCTCCGTGGTGCCCTCCCAGCCGCCGCGTGGCTGCCCTCTGCAAGATGGACAGACTCTGGTCCTGAACACCTTGTCTCATCCAGGGGCAGTGCCTAGTGGGGACAGTCATCTGCTTTCTCTTTTTCTCTTTTGAATTCTCATGGAAAGAAAAGTTATGAAAAAGCAGTAAAGGCATTTGAAGTGGGAAGGAGGAGTCTGTCCAAGTATGGGCTTGCACAAGAGGGCCAGCCCTCTTTCAACATGGCAGAGAGCAGCCCCCATCCCCTCCACTGCCCACGTACGGCAGAGAGCGGCCCCCATCCCCTCCGCGGCCCCCATCCCCTCCACTGCCCACGTTCCTCGGAGCAGGTCCTAGCTGCTGAGTAGGATGGCAAGGCTGTGTCTGAAGAACCAACAAAGGGTCCTGGTGACAAAGTGGGCAGTTCTCGTCTTTCAAACCATTAGCAAGTTCTCAGGGCTTGTATGCCTCCCAGCGGCTGCCTTCTAAGAAGCCGAGCTTCCCTAGAGGACACGGTAGGGCCTAGGTGACCAGGCACGGAGACCTCTGGGCACAGCCCTCATTGCCAGCAAAGGCAGAAGATCCAGTCACGATCGGGGACCCCTACTTAGTGCTCCCAGTGCATACTTCATAGTAAAATCATTAGGATGGGATAAGTTTTGAGTATTTATTACCTTTGTTTTTAATATAACTGTTTAATTGTCAGTTTATAAAATTGAAGTTTTAGTAATGACTATGTTTAACAACTGGCTTGCAGAACTCCTGACATTGTAGGAATTGGCCCCAGAGAGCTGGGACTGGCCAGCTCCGGCTGCATGGATGCCAAGAACTGTGGGTGGGGAGACGAGGCGAGGGTCCTCGCAGTCTTCTGCTTACACCCTGCTCTCCCTCCCTCAGATTGTCTCCTTCATCCTGCACACAATTGTGCGAGGATTCATCCACTCCGCCATTGGGGGCCTGTACGCCGCCGTGTAAGTCCTGGGAGCTGCGGGCGGCATGAGGGAGGGAATGAAGTAAGGGAGGTTCATGGTGGGACTGAAGTCCTCATGGGGCCAGCCTGCCCTCTCAGGGTTCGTTCATCTTGCATCAAGGGACAGGTGCCAGGGCTTCTGTTGAGTGTGCCAGGGGAAGGCCATACCTGGCAGGAAGTGGGTCAGTGGGCAGACAGTTGGGTGCCCACATGTCTTAGCATTTAACATGAAGTCAGTTCTCCCAGGCAGAATCAGTGCCTGTGCAGCTCATTATTGCCTTGGGGGCTGTTGCTCAGCCGAGACCTGGCTGCCTCTGGTTGCTCATGGGAAGGTCAGCGGTGGCAAAGCTCAATGTCGGCATTCAAATGGCCCTCAGCAGGGAAAGAGACATGGATAACTAAGCCCAGAATGTTGAACCCACTTGCCATGTGAACCGAGAACACTCGCTGGTGGCGCCTGTAGCTGCACCGTTCACCCTGAGATAACTCGTGGATACCAGTCCCAACCTCACTCCCAAAGTTTGCTTTGAAATTTACCACACGAAAAAAAAATTATTAAGTACTGATCATCATATACATTTCTGTTACATTAGGATTCAAGACAAGTTCTATGTAGAAATAACGCCAAGAACAGTTTTTATATTTTCACATTGAACACTAGTAAAATTAAATGAACGCAGTGAGCTGCCCTTTTTTATTCTAAATGGGAAATGGGTTAAGTGAGACAGCTTTCACCCGGAACCTCATGGAGCCTGGCTCTGCCTACAGCCTTCTCAGGCCTTGGTTAAAATGAAACCTGCCTCCTTTTTCAGGAGTCCACCCAGGCATTAGAAACCACAGTGTTCTTTCTCCTTGGCCCAGGGCTAGGCTCAAAAACGAATCCAAACACCATCTACTGTGTCTCTGTGAGTGAAGAGCGACTTGTTCTCCTCCGGGAGCCTCTTCCCACCTCTCAGGCCCCACAGCCTGGTGTTTTCTGAGGTTCTCCCAGAACTCTGCCGAGCATCGCATGGGGGTCATCCCAGGTCTGCTTGGCCCCCACCCCCCACCCCACCCAGGGTGGAGGAAGTTGCGGCTGCCCTGGCAGGGTCTGAGGGAGTCGGCCGAGAACTGTGATGCTGCATTTCCGCGATTACACAACGCTTCTCTGGATGAGGGCACTGCGGAGCCAGGCCTGACCCCCAGCCTGCTTCCTGGGCCTGTTTCCCAAACTGTGGCCTCCCACTGGCACGCACCCCACTTTCCACTCAGCGTGGCCAGGTGCCCACAGGCCCAGGGCACACCTGGGTGGGGTGGAGTCCTCCCCACAGTCTGGGCCCTGAGATGAAAGAGAAATCCACTTTGCACAACTGCTCAACAGAAAGTGATCTGAAGGCAAGCAGCCCACTGGTCTCTGAGGCTGTTCCTGCCGCTTCTCTGTCACCAAAGGCACCGCCTGGGGGCACCTACGTCCCTGGGGGCAGGTGGAGGCCAAGGAGTGTGTGGAATGCCTGAGTGGCAGCTTTGGTGACAGGTTCTCTATGCCCTGGCAGGTACCCCTCCACCCAGTTTGGCAGCCTCACAGGACTGCAGTCTCTGGTCAGTGCACTCTTCGCTCTCCTGCAGCAGCCCCTCTTTCTGGCCATGATGGGTCCCCTCCAAGGAGACCCTCTGTGGGTAAGAAGGGCCAGGGGACAGTGGGTTATGGCGTCTGCTCCACTCTGATGACTGGGAGCTGGGAGGCATTGATCCAGGGCTTCCAGAGCCCTGAAGACAGGCAGTTTGGAAACTTAGGTTAAGATCAGTTCTTGTGAATGGTGGCTGGGCAGGAGGAGAATAGTGTCCTTTCTGGACTTGATTTGGGGATAGATAGAACCGACTTGCTGCCCCTGCCCCACCCCCTTGAGATTCAGATCAGTGGGTCTGAGGGGGGTGGCGTGGCGAGGGCAGGCCCTGAGGGCTGCTGGCCTGCAGACAACGCAGGAATTCTGGGGCTGGAATGTAGCCCTCCAGCCTCTTGACCACTCCATTTTCAGGTTTCCCTCTCCTTTCCTGTGACCTTCTCCCCTTTCCCAAACCTACATGTGAGGAAGGGTCTTGAGCTGGACTCAGCAAAAGACCACAGCCTCTGCCCAGTCCCCGGCCCCACATGATGGCAGCTCTCCTCCCTGCCACCCCAGGTGAATGTGGGACTGCTTGTCGTGAGCATGCTGGGGTTCTGCCTGCCCCTCTACCTCATCTGTTACCGGCGCCAGCTGGAGCGGCAGCTGCAGCAGAAGAGGGAGGATGACAAGCTTTTCCTCAAGCTCAACGGCTCCTCCAACCCAGAGGCTTTCGTGTAGTGCCCACACGTCAGGACTGTGGCCTCCTGCCCGTGCTTCCGTGACTCACCAGTGTCCTCCCCACCCCAGAGGACCTCTCCTTCCCCGTGTTGGAGTCCATGCGCCCTCCCAGGGCCTGGGCCTGGCGTTCTGCTGTGGAAGGATAGGAGAGGGCTCGGATGTGTGATTCTGCTGCTGCTGGAAGCAGGGCTGCCTTAGGCTGTGCCCTGCCACCTCGGAGGGGCCCTGGAGCCTGGAGGCTTCATGGTGCCTGTAGAAGGAGCCAGGAGGACCCCCAGCAGCTGGGCGCTCTCCCTCAAGTATCTGGATTCTGCCTCTTGCCCACGCAGAGGGGTCTGCCACCCACTGTCCACCATCTGCCCCTCGGTCGCATGCCCACTGGCCACGCCTGCCTGAGGACAAAGGCTTGCACTGTCTGCAACCCTTCGCCTGGCCCCTCACCTCCCCTGGCCAGTCCGAAGCAGCCTGAGGAAGGAAGGACCCGCTTCCTGTTGTTGGTGCTAACTCCTTTGTCATTCCATCCCCCTGGGGCCTGTCCATGGCCTGTCCTCCCATCAGAGGGCTGAGGAGAAGCCCCCTGGATCAAGGCCTGGGCAGGGAATGGGGCCTGGATGGCCATGGCAGGCTCAGAGGTCACGGACAGAGCTGATCTCCTTCCCCCTCCCCCCAGGGCCTAAGCGGGAGTAAGTTTCCACTGCCACCCTTCATCCAGTCTGTGACCTGAAGGGAATTAAAGGGGCACCAGTGGGGCACCCCCCACACATGCACAGCTGTTTTTGTGGGGGTGGAAGTGAGGCTGGGGCCAGACGTGAAGGGCCAGGCTTGGGTGGGAGGTAGACATGTGAGGGGCCTAGGCGTGTATGTATGTGTGGGTGTACATGTGATAGTGTGAGAGACGTATGTGGGGGTGATAGTAGGGTGTGGGCGCTGGGTATCAGCTCTTACTCCCAGAGCCGTCCAACTAGCTAGGCCTGCTCCAGGCTCAGCGGACATGGCTCATTCCGGAGTGTCTGCGATTGTGGTGCCACAGCGCCCTCTGCTGCCCGCCTCCAGGGCCCTAGAGCTGTTGACGTGGGAGAGGCTGCCTCCTTCCTTCCTACCTGTGCCAGGCAGTCCTGGTTTACCAAATCCACCCACCTGGACTGCCCCCACAAATGTGTCTCAGACTTCCTGGGAACGCTGAGAGGGGTGGGTGGATTTTTAGGTTTATATATTTTTTTCTTTTAAGTTTTATCAGAGTCCTTTTCATAAAGCAATAAACCATTTTCCTTCTGGTAAGGGTTGCCCCTGCTAGCATATCCATTAAGGGGGTTACACGTGCCTGTTCTGAGCTTGAGGACAAAAAGTGAGACAAGATTTTCCACCACTGACCAGGCTCAGTTGTTCCCAGCTGTTCACCATCTGGCTTGATGAGTGCCATCTTGGAAGGGGCAGTGGGCCAGGAAAGACCTTCCTCTCCCACCCAGTCCCCAAACAAGTGGGGCTCACGCAGACAGAAGTGAGGGCCACCGCCTCTGCTGTGTCTCCCAGCCAAGCAGGCTAATCCTCACCCCCTTTCATCCCTGATTCATTTCTTGTCACTGGTCAACTATCCTCAGGGTACCTCCTGAGTTCCAGACCCAGGGTGACCCCAGGAGAGCCTCGGGCTCAAAGAGACAGAAGCAGATGTGCTGGGGGAATGGACAGAACAGGAAGGGTCAGGTCCAGGCCCAAATGCAAGCTCTGTGTCAGCAGTTGAGCCCCTTGAACACTCCCAACTTTCCTAGGCTTCAGTCCATTCAAACATTAAGAAAAGCATTTGTTTAAAACATTATTTTAAAAAGGAAAGAGAACAAGATCAACCTTTTTCAAACCATTCCTCAGAACACTAGTTATGCAATATGTTAATGATTATTCTAATTGGTTAAAAAAGTTTGTAGTCCAGTCGGGGAAATACTGAGAAAAGTCAAGCGTGGGTCTTTTGTAGCAGTCCTGGGATTCTCACGGGCTTGGTGACGCTACTGTGGGGTGTGGTACACTGTGGAGGAATGGTGTCACCAATCAGAGGCGTCCTCCACGTGGGGCCCAGGATCCCCTCAGTGCTTGTAAGACACGTAGACTCCAGGTCTTAGTTCTGATGGAGGGGGAGCCTGGGGCCTCTGTGTTTGCTAAGCCCCACCTGGTGATTCTGTTGCCTCCGCTCACCCCTACCCTCCACCCCCCACAAAATTGAGACCCACGGGCAGAGGAGTGGTTTGGGGAAATGATGATGAGCAAGGGCCCTTCCAGCTAGGAAAAC
This sequence comes from Craseonycteris thonglongyai, assembly GCA_004027555.1. Taxonomy (NCBI): domain Eukaryota; kingdom Metazoa; phylum Chordata; class Mammalia; order Chiroptera; family Craseonycteridae; genus Craseonycteris; species Craseonycteris thonglongyai. The sequence goes on from PVKE010020106.1 coordinate 15,469, forward strand.
ATTGAGGTTATAGACATGGCCGGTGCTGTCCCCAGCCGTGCCCAGGCCTCGCCCCTAGCTGATGTAGGGGCTGCTGCCTCTCCCCCACCCACCTGCAGGGTGTGGGCACTTTGTGGAAAGAAGCAGGCATTAGGAAATGAGTTCAGGGTGCTTATCAGTCTAGGGCCAACAGTGCATGGTATGAGAGGCATGAAAATGGGAATAGGGTACCAGATGGGCTGGCTACCCAACTGCACCCCACCCCCTTGTCGGGGGCCATTCTCTGACTGACTGTACAGTTGATGATGGGTTACATATTTTCCTATTATCACTGAATCATGATAACAAATCCAAGAGTTAAACAGATACCATCATTTCTGTTTTACAGTTGGAAAAATTGAGGCCCAGAGAGGGGGAGTAATTTGCTCAAGATTAAAGCCAGGACTTGTGTGTGGGTCGCACGGTCATTGGAGCAGCCAAAGAACGCACTCTAGATGAGGACATTCCTTTGGGAGTGGCAGCCCCAGGCACCACCATGCTTCGGGAACAGGGCGGCAACAGCCTGGGGAAGGAAAACCAATCCAGGCACCACTTTTTGGAGTCAAGAGATGGCTTGGAGAATGGGGATGATCTCAGTAGGTCCTCTTAGCCCTGGAGGCTGACGGGTTCTTGGGGAAGCAATTCTCTGGCCACCACAGTGCTTTAGAGGAGTGCCCTGGAACGGGAATGGGACCATGGGCGGATCAAAGGCAGCTGGCACCAAGTGGTCATGACCCTTGGTCTTCTCCCTCATCTTCCAGGCTCTTGGTGGGAAGGAGCAGGAAGTGATGCCCAGCAGGTAGTTTCAGCCAGTGAGGAAGGGGGCTAGGCCAGTCTCAGAAGCATTGCCAGGAACCCCTAGGTGTTCCTTTATTGGTTCCTCCAGACCCTCCTGGCCTCGCTCCTGCTGCCTGGGCCTGTACTAGGGGGGGTTCCAACTCTCCTAAAGGCCACAGATAGGGTTGCAGGCTCGTGTGGGTGCCTTGCCATTTCGCTCTATCTCCTTTCCCCTCTCATACCCAGTTTCAACCTGGTCCAAGGAACTTTTACTCAAGCCCTCCTGATCCTGGCCCTGGGCTATGCAGTCTGAAGAGGGCCTCGCACCACCCTGTGCCCCCAGGACACAGAAAATGGGGGGACTTCCAGTATTTGGGGTACATGTACAGGGCTGCCCCAGGTAGCAGGACAAACACATTTAGCCCAGGGGAGTTGCTGATGCGCTTGCGTGTCAGCCAGTGTGAATTTGAGCAGGTGGTCCTCTGGGTGGGTGAATGGAGGTGCGCTCAGGCTGTGGGCAGCCTTGGTGAGGGGCCCCTGTCGGCTCTGAGAAGTCTCAACAGGATCGAGCTTCAGGGGCTATTTCAGTAACAGCTCCCATCCTCTGGAGAATAATAGGATGGATTCTCACAGGCTCTTGGCAGTGAGGTGCCTCATCTGTTCCAATGACCAGGGGCCCAAGTCAGGTGAGGTCACCTGTTTTTCCCAAATATAGATTGTGAAATTATGAGGATGAGGACTCCCAAAGTGAGGAAGTTGGTTTTGCACAGGCTGCAGCCCTCCCCTGGGGCCAGGGGGCAGGGGGGCAGAGTGAGCATGTGGGCTCTACAGGCCGAGCAGGCCCATGTCTTGACTCACTCCAAGCTCTGGGGTGAGGACGGAGCATCCTCCATAGGGTGGTCTGCCACCCGTATTCCCTGGTCTCTGCAGACAGCATGTCCACAGCTCTGCAGTTAGTCATTCTGAGCCTCCTGCCCTCGGGGTCCCTAGCAACTCCCAGCCCTGATCAGTCCTTCCCAGAGTGAGACTCCATCTCCTTGTGCAGAGGGGAAAAGCAGACGTTAGAAGCCTCCCCGACATACCACGGTGACTTTAGGCAAGTTTTGAGCCTCAGTTTCCTTATTTGTAAAGTAGAGATGATACCCTCACTGTGAGGCTTAGTGAACACAGATGTAAAGCATTTGCACAGTAGTATACCTGACACTTAATAGCACTTAAGTGACAGCAGTATTTGTATGACCCTAGAGGCATGCAGACAGCACGGGGAATGAGGGCCACCCCCTCCTCTCCACCCCCACTCATAACAGGACACCTCCTTGAAGCAGCTCTGACCTCATGGCCAAGGTCTGTTTCTGCTGCCCCCACCCCTCTCAGAACACCTTTCTAAGCAAAAGCCTTAAGAAATCACTTTGTCTTTCACATTTTGATAACAGACTTGGCCAAAAACTTCTCATGATAATCTCTAAACACAGATTTATGTTGAAGAAGGTGACTCGATTAATGGCGTGTAGGTAGCACCTCCATACCACCTCCTTATAAAATTGCTTGGCCCTGCCCCTGTGTACGTTTGTGTGTGTACATGAGTGTGTGCACATGTTCAGGTATAAGATGTATTTCAGGCGTGTCAGGGGTTAAGTGTTTAGAGGAGTGTGTAGGGGCTTGTCTGTGTGCCTCTTTACCGGGATGGAGAAGAGAGAGAGGGACTTGTCTCACTGAATCCCTTTCTGCTGGAAAGGCCTAGGCAGGCCCTGCCCAGATCCAGCCCAGGCCCCAGAGTCGTGCCTGAAGGGTTAACCTGGTCCTTGTGTTAACCAGGGTCCGTACCTTGTCACCGATGACTTGGTAGCTGACCCAGTAGCTGACCCTGACTCTTCCTGCCCCTTTGCGGTTTCTAGCACCTGGCTTATTTCCTGGCACACAGTAAGCACTCAATAAATGTATGCTGAGAATGACAAGAACCGCTTTCTCCTCACAGCTCTTGTGTCTCTTTCTCATTAAGTCACACATCACCTTGCTCCTTGTCTCTTGCCCAGATTCCCTGTTACTTGTCCCAAATATGCTCCCTGGCCCCTGCCCCTCGCCTGTACTGCATCTGCCCAGCTGTGCTGGTTTGGCCTCTTCAATGCCATTTGAAGAGGTGAGGGAAGGGATAGAGTAGGGACCTCTTGGGCAGGAAGACAGGCCTGCTGATGAATTCTGGTTCTAAGAAAGGGAAGCGAACCCTTGCTCCTTTCCTTTTGTCCAGTGGCAGTGGTCCTGGGCATGACTGCCCTTCCTACAGATTTCCCACCAAGTTGGCCACCCTCCTGCCAGGGCCCTGGGCAGTGGCAGCAGGAGAGAGGGAGCAACTGCCCCCCACCCTCCCATGCACACACCAGAGAAGCCCCAGAGAGAGCTTCCTGCCAGGGAGGGGTGGAGGCAGCCTGATTGTCTGAGGCCTGGCCCCTGACCCAGCTAAGGTGGAGGAGGCTTGAGGCCCAGGGGTGGCCTTGGGCACCAGCTAGGGAAGGGATGAGCAGTAGTCCCCCCCCCCCCAGTAGCCTGGGCAGAGAGATGCTAGTGGATGTCCTATTTGTCAGGACTGCAAACTCAAAAGCTGGGGCTCTGCCACTTCCTTTGTTGTTACCTTTCATTTTCCTGTGTTTGATAGAGACAGAGAATGTGTCTCTAATTTAAGTAGAGCCACAGCATAAGCTCACTGATGCGCCAGGTGCAGCTAGACCTTAGCCTCTGTGCCAGGAACACATAAGGACTTGGTAGGAATGGTGGGGACCTGGGGGCTGCAGCCCCCACCTCAGGGGACAACCTTAACAATTACAGCCATGTGAGAACGAGCCAATGTTGCCAGATTTCTTTTGAGAGAAGCTGGAAATCCTGAGTTTTATATAAAATATTCTCATTTTCAAATATTGGTTCAAAAAATATGTTTAGGGAAGCCGGGATGGCTCAGCAGGCTAAGCACTCACTTTGCAGCCCCGGGGACTGAGGATCGAATCCTGACCCTGGCCCATGTAGACCCATATGCTGAACTGGGGTGTTCTTCCCATGTGGGAGGCCCCCAGTTTGGTTCTCGCCCCCCAGTTTGGACCCTGGCTCAAAGGCGCGTGCCTCCCATGTGGGAGGCCCCTGGCCTGGTTCCTGCCCTGCGAGGCCCCCACCCTCCTGTGCAGAACAAAACCATGTTGAAAATTGATGAGTATAACTATGGAGACTGCTCTCCCCCTTCTTCCTGTCTCTCTCTGTCAAAAACAATCAAATAAATCTTTAAAAGACATTTTTCTTTTTAAAATATCACAGCTCCCCAAATAGCTTTTCACCCTATGCAGGCCACACACTGTTAAAGGGAGAGAGAAGAGGGAGCCCGAAGCACCTGCTGCCCATTTCATTGCCTCCAGCAGATGTTATGTTTGCCTTGCATTCGACTGTGGCCCTGTATAAGCTGGAACCTTTTTGTCCCCCCAACCCCCCCTACCCCCGTGTCTCCCCCAGTCCGGTGCATAATGACTGCTATTGAGTCTGGCTTCTAGAGTGACCCTCAGTCCCTATTTTGCCTAACAATAGACAAAGCTCAGGGCAGAACCAGCTCTCCCTCATAGGCCTGAGTTCCTGCCTATGGCTTAGCCTGGCCAACAACTCCTCTGCCCAGTGAGACAAGCTGGGCAGCCAGGGCCACGTCTTTGTCTGTTCTTTTGTCTGGTGTCTGTCTTCCCTCTAGAACGAATGCTCCTGGAGAGCTAACATGGGCTCCACCTTTGTCCCCGTGATTCCTCCAGTGCCTCAAATGGTGCCTGGCATGGAACAGCTACTCAGTAAGTATTTGGAAGATAAGATTTTAAAAAAGAGAGACAGAAATAAAATGAAAAGAAGCTAAAACCGACCGAGCTAGAAGCTGGGAGAAGAGCATGCTCTCACCAGCCAGGAAGAGACAGAGCAGAAGATGGAAACAGTGAAACACAGTCTCCCTGAGATACCCAGAGATGGGTTACAGGTGTGGCTGTGCCTGAGGCGGTAACAAGGGCTGGCCAGCCAGGAGAAACGTGGGGGCTGGAACCATGAGATGCACAGACACCAAGATGAAGACGAGGGAGGGGGGAGCGAGCGAGAACGGAAAGCAGACAGATCAAGGAAAAGGAGACAGCTACAAAGAGAAGATGAAAGAAATACAGGCTGAAGGTGCATTACCCAGAGTGGAGTGTCAGACAGGTGACAGGGATGAGGAAAGACAGACAGAGGGCCAAAGAGGAGAGACAGGAAAAGAGGTAAAGAGAGACAAAGAAATGCAGAGGGACAGAGAAGAGAGATAGCAAAAGAGAGATTACAGACAGAGCGATACAGAGAAAATGAAAGAGAGACAGAGGGGCGAGATAAAGAGATAAAAAGGAGAGACAGAAAGACAGAGAGAGATAGTGAGAGAGGTCCAGAGAGGGAGCTAGAGAGGTGGAGAGAAGATAGGTATGGACAGAGATAGAGAGGGAGAGAGACAAAGAATGGGAGGCATGAGAGACCAAAAGATCTCGATGACACTGGACATTCACTTTTCTTTTAAGCCTGGAGCATGTGGAGTAGCTTTGAGGGCCAATAGTATCCATCTCTCCTCCCTCACACCACCCCTGCCCCCAACAATGATATGAAAATGGGACATATACTGCAGACAGTTTCTTCTCTCTTTTTTTTTTTTAAGATTTATTTTATTGTTTTTGACAGGGACAGAGAGAGACAGAGACAGAGAGACAGAGAGAAGGGGGAGGGCCCAGAGCAGTCTCCATAGTTGTACATCAGCAGTTTTCAACATGGTTTCATTCCACACAGGTGGACGGGGGTTGCGCAGGGCGGGAACTGGGCTGGGGGCCTCGTGCAAGGGAGGCATGCCCCCTCCAGCCAGGGGCCGAATTGGTGGGCAAGAACCAAACTGGGGCCTCCCACATGGGAAGCTCACCCCAGTTCAGCATATGGGTCTGCACAGGCCGGGGCCGGGGCCAGGATTCGATCCTCGGTTCCTGGGGTTGCAAAGTGAGTGCTTGACCCACTGAACCATTCCAGCTTCCTCTGCATACAATTTCTTGGTGTACATTTCCTCAAAGCCAGCACTAGCACTAATTCCCAGCAATCCCACTGGGCAGGCACTCTCATTGCCCCATCTTACAAATGAAGAAACTGAGGCATACAGAGGTTAAGTAACTTGCACAAGCTCACACAGGTAGCATAACAGTAGGTAGGTCTGGGACTCCAGGGCATTAGGTTCTAGGGGCTCTGCCCACAATGGGGCTGTTGGCTCACACTGGGTCCCAGTTGGAGAATGCTGTGACCCCTACATGTAAGGGCTAACTCCCATGCACATCTGAAGCAAAGCTTGCTAGAATAGAACCAAAAATAAAATGGAAAAAAAATAAAACGCAACCTTTTCAGATAATACTAAACTTATCTAAAAAAATACTACAACATAATATTTTTAGATGATTAGGGAAATCTGAATATGAACTGGGCATGAGATAATATCCAGAAATTATGTATTTTGTTAAGTTTGATATTAGCACTGTGGATTTGTAAGAAAGCGTCCATATTTCTAGAATGCACACTGAAACATGGCGGAGTGAGGTGATAATGTCTGAATGTGTACAGTGTGGGGTGAGTACATTAAACCTCTCAAGGGGATCACTTCGTAAGTTATGTAAGTGTCTACCCACTATGCCGTACACAAGAAACTAATATGGTATTGAATGTCAACTGTACTTGAAAAATAATAAATAAATGTTTTAGAAAAGAGATGAGGCAAGAGTAGTAACCTCTCGCTAATACTTGAATCTGTGTGATGAGGAGTGGGAGTTCCTTAAGGCCCTCAAATGGCTGCCCCCTGCCCTAGGAACAGAGTACAGCTTTGTAGCTTGGCAGTCAGGGCCCCACGCTCAGTCCCTTCTGTGTGTGCCCACAGTATGAACCACTCAGGCTCTACTCTGGGCTCTCCACCCCCCAAATTCCACCCTCTAGAATCCTGCCTCTGCACCTTTGCATGTGCTAGTTTCCCTCTGAAGATACCATTCCCTCTTTCTGGCCAAATCTGGTGCAAATCCCCTTGTCCTGGATGCTCCCTACATCTCTCCAGGCTAGATGCTCTCTTTCGACTCTTCCCCAGCACTGTTCTTTGTGTCTCACACATTCACCTTTATCCCAAGCTGCCACAGGTCGCCAGAGTTTTCTGCAATTGCAAGGTCTACTCTCCATGAGTGCTTCCAGAGAAAAGGCTGGTTCTCAGGTATTCTGATTGTTGTTTTGCTTGTTATTTCCCCCACTGTGTCTAATACAGCCCTCCAAACTCCCTGTCTCAACTCTTACCAAGAGCCAGCTTAGCAACAATTCTTTTTTAAAGATTTTATTTTTTGACAGAGTCAGAGAGAGCAAGAGAGACAGAGACAGAGACACACAGAGAGAAGGGAGAGGGCTCAGAGCAGTCTCCATAGTTGTACCTTATCAGTTTTGGACATGGTTTCCTTCCACACAGGTGGGCGGGGGCCCCGCAGGGCAGGAATTGGGCTGGGGGCCTACTGCATGGGAGGCATGGCCCCTCGAGCCTGAGTCCAAACCAGGGGCCAAGAACCAAAATGGGGTCCTCCCGCATGGGAAGCACACCTCAGTTCAGCATATGGGTCCACATGGGCCGGGGCCGGGATTCGATCCGCAGTCCCCGGCGCTGCAAAGCGAGCGCTTAACCCGCCGAGCCATCCCGGCTTCCCCAGCAACAATTTCTCTGGTCATTCAGGTCTCTGTCTAAACATCACATCCTCTAAGAGTCTTTCCTGACCACACAACTAATGCCGCCTGCCACTGCCCAAAGTCACCCTGTTCAGCCCTCTTCATAACAGTTACAACTTCAAGTTAAATCTGTATTTGTTTATGTTCTTCCCCTCCACTGAGCGAAGGAAGGACGTCGTTTTTCTTGGTCACTCCTATATCTTGAAAATGGCCTAGGATAGAACCAGGGGCTCAATCACTATTTATTGAGTGAATGAGTAAATGTAATTTTCCCAACTAGACTGCAGTCCCCCAGTTGGCAGGATTTGGTTACTTCCTGAAGAGCCCCAGCACACGGCCATTGTTAAATAACTATTCATTGATATTATGTGGGAGAAAAAACCCTCACTGGGTGGGGGAATCAGGGAACCAGGGTCCAGGCCACTCATTTAATCTTGGACTTTGGGTCATATCTCTTGACATTCTCTCATAGGGCCGAGGCTTAGATTTCTGGGGCAATACCTGCTCCCACTCTAGTATTTAATGAATGAGTGGCCAACATGTGCAATACTCAGGGCTGTCCTGGGGCATTCATTAGTTATGGCTTGATAGCAATACAGCCACCTGCTCCACCCTCCCTTCCCAAGTTCCTATCTTGGGCCATCCACTAACCATCACCAGGGTGCTCTTCAAGTCCAACACTGGCGTCATCACCCTTCCCTGTGCAAATATGCCATTCCTGTGTTCTGAAGGCAGTACTGTCCACCCAGGCTCCCAGGCCAGAAACCAGGTGATTTTCTCCCCTCCTCCCTCTTACCTTAATCAGTCAACAGGTCTCATTGCTGATTTTACCTCCTCAGTTGCTGCTGAATCCATCCCTTCTTCTTCCCCTTCTCATCACTGTCCTAATTCATCTTTGCCTGGATTTCTGCAGAGGCCTCCTAACTGGCCTCCCTGCCTCTGCTCTGGCTCTCTGGTCCCCTCTCCACGCAGATGTGAGCCTTCAACCAGAGGTCCTCAAACTTTTTAAACAAGGGGCCAGTTCACTGTCCCTCAGACCATTGGAGGGCCGGACTGCGGGCCTGGGATGAGTTGGCTGCTAAGCAGGACTGGCAGTGGCGGCAAAAACACCTGGTGGGCCGGATAAATGTTTTCGGCGGGCCGCATGTGGCCCGCGGGCCGTAGTTTGAGGATGGCTGCAAAACCAAACCCACTTAAAATCCTAAATGTCCACCTGTGCCTTAAGGATGGACTTCCAACACCTATCACCCACCAGGAATTGCATTATCTGCCCCCACCCCCCCCCCATACACAGCTCCTCAGCCTCCCAATTTCATGCCTCAGTCACTTCTTTCAGTTCCCCAAATATACTTTTGCATCCCCTCCCAGCCCCCTGTAGATCCTAGCTCAGAACCTCTTCCTTCCTCCAGGGTGCCTTGGTTGATTACATCTCCGGGTGTAATCCCAACAAACCTTAGTTTCACCTCTCCCAGCCCTTTTCATTCAAACTGCCTGACTCTATCTCCTTCACCCACCCACCTACACCTCTCCACCCTTACCCTTTGATCCTGAGTTCCCTAAAGGCTAGATGGTCTCTGCTTGGTTCACTGTCTCAACAAAAAGCACAGGTTTTGGTACACAGAAGGTACTTAGCAAATACTAACTGGATGAACGACATCACACTAAAATTGCTGGGTGAAAATCTCGGTCCCAATCACATGCTATTATAGCTTTGGACTTGAACAAGTCTCCTATCCTCTGCCTCCTTCTCACCTGTAAACGGGGACAGCGTTTTCCGGAGGAGTCAAGCACTCAGAAGTGCACTTGCACTCAGAAGTACATTTGGCTGGCTATTGTTAATAATTTTTTCACACACACTTTTCCTACGTAGATTTCAACCCATCCCACCGGGGAGGCCCACGCATACAGGTGCAGCTGCTTCAGCTGCAGAACAGTCACACCTAGGACCCTGCCCGAATCCTCATCGCCCGCCCCGCCCACTGCCGGGGTCGTGCGCCCGCCGCGGAGGCCGACGCCGCTGTCTATTTAAGGGCGGGAGGGGACGGGGCCGAGAAGGCTCCGCCTCCGCGCTTAGGTCAGTGCGTGCCGCTGCGTGTGACGCTCCGGTTGCCGCAGAGACGCCCCGCCCCCGCGCGGCGCTGCGGAACCGGAGCTCCGGGCGGCGTCGGCAGAGGCGCGGGAGGCGGCGAGGCCGGGGCGCAGGAGCCGGCGCGGCGACCGCAGCTTGAGCGGCTGGGACGGAGCAGACCACGACGAAGGCGCACAGGCAGCCGGGCCGGGCCAGGCCACGGGCAGAGCGGCCGCCGGGCAGCGGGCGGGCAGCGGGCAGCCGCCGAGCCGCGAAGCGACATGGTGCTGCTCAAGGAGTAGTGAGTGACCGGCCGGCCGGGCGGAAGCGACGAGGAAGGCAGAGTCGGGGATGACGCCCAGGGAGGCGGACGGCCTGGCGGAGGGGATGGAGAGGCTGGATGGGCTGCAGGGCGGCCCAGCAAGGGCCGGGGGCACCGTGAGTGCCAGACCGGGCCCGAGGTGGGGCTAACGGGACTGGAGAGGGACAGGCAGCACCTGAGGTAGGACCCAAAGGACAGTGAGGGCCGAATAGGCCCGAGGAGAGGCCGAGGGGACCACGAGGGCCTGTCGGGGCCTGAGAAGGGGTCAAGGGGACAGTGAGAGCCGGACAGGGCATGGGGAGGGGCTGAGTGGATCCAGAGCACTGGATGAGAGGTGTGCCGTGGTTCTACCGCGGGAGCGGAGGGACGTGGGGGACCCGCCAGGACGGCAGCAGTGGCTGAGCAGACCTGCAGCAGAGGGAGGAGTTGTCTGAGGAGCTGAGGAACAGTTAGACAAGGGCAGGCAGGGTGGGTGCGCCAGCCAGAGCTGGGGAGGGGCTTGGCGGCTGCACAGGGCTGAGGGGTTCAGCAGATCAGCTAAGACAGGAAGGAGTTGAGATGACGGAGAGGAGCGCTCGGGGGAGCCTGGAGAACGAGTGTCTACCTTAGGGATCTGAGCACTGTAATTAAGTGGACACAGGAAAAGGACTAGAGCGTCAAGGCCAGGCTTGGGTGACAGGGGAAGACTCAAGCCTCCAGAGGAGAAGGGATTGGGATAAAAGCTGAAGATGATCACTTAGGACACTTGGGTGAGGAGTCCAGAAAATGTTGGGGAGGGACTGAAGTGATACGGGGAAGTGAGGGTGATGGAGAGGGCTAGGACGTCACAAGGGTAGAAGAGAGTATGTTTGTGAATAAATACAGGAATTCTTGGAGTGGAGGTGGGAGGCAGGGGCAGCCGAGGGAATTGTCAGTCTTGGTGTGAAGAGATGGGACATTGCTTTGAGGAATTGAGGAGGTTGCCATAAAGCCCTTAATTGAGAAAAGACAGTGAAGGGTGAGGGAGCTCTTGAGTAGTGACCGGGGAGTGGACCGCTAGTGACATCTGGATGGCGCTGCGGGGAGATGGGCTTGCTCCTGAAGCCCAGGAGGATGGATGGATGACAGGTGAGGATGTTTGCATTGCTAAATCCTTCAAATGTGAGGTGACCCATCCCTGAAGCTCATGGTTCCAAGGAAACAGCAGCTCAGGACCTTGTTGTTGTTTTTTTCCTTTCCAAAGAGGAGAGATTGGATTTCTGTGTGTGGAATTTATAGTAAAACTGCTTCTTTGGAGGGGAAGGCAGGTGGGCAGCCTTGGGCCAGAAGCCCTGGCATTCTGGAAGTGGGAGATGTCCAAGTAGAGAGCAACTAGGGAACTCTCCTGGTAGCCAGGTAGGTATGCGGAGGGCTGTTTTTGGTCAGTGAGGGAGCTTTGCCCCATCCCATCTGACTTGCTCTTTGGGGGTGTTTTGGACATTTAGGACATACTCATTGTGTGGAGCTTTGGATTACAAAAGAATCAGAAACTCAGGTGTCATCCTGGCTTGACACCTCATTTGAAGCGCATTATTTTGAAGCCCTCCTACCTTTATTTCTTGGCATCTAGTCTGATGTTGGTTCAGCCAGGCTCAGAGCTATATGTAGTGAGGAGGAAAATCCTTGAGATGCCAACAGGAAGAGAGCATGGTGCATTTTGGGTTCGAATCTTGATTGTCCAACCTACTCACTTTTTACTTTTTCCTGGTCCTTTTTTCTATTCCCAGTTGAATCCTAGAATCTGTAGAAACTTGTAGTCTTGTAAAAAAGATCAGGCAGGGAAGGGAAGGGACCTTCCGAAGAGATCTGAGCGTTTTGAAGAAAGGTCCTCCCTTCCCATGCTTTGTTCTCCTCCCCATGAAGTCTAACAGGGAAAAGTCCATGGTGCTAGGCATGCAGAGCCTTCCTGTCATCTGCATTTCCTTCCTTCCTGACTTGTGTCCTGTGTGTACGCAGGCATGTGTGTGCATCCCTGGGCAGGGGACACAGAGGGGGGCATCTGAGACACTTGGCTGTGGCTGCAGCGCTGCAGCTCTGGGAAGGGAGCGAGTGAAGGTCACACTGAAGTGAGTACAGCTCCAGGCTCAGCCCAGCACTGCCTCTGTGGCCCTATCCTTTGGCATTGCATGCAATCGCTGCTGGTGTGGTTTTGCTCCCAAGGAGTGAGGGAGAAATGTCCGAGTGTGCAGCTGTAATGTAAGCAGCCTCCGCATCCTGTCAGGACCTAGCCAATGCTGATCTCTTTTGGTGCCTACCCAGGGTTTGAAGGTTGTCCCTGTTGATTTTTCTGACACTTTCTCTAACAGGATTCTCCTTGATTTGATTTCTGCAAATTCTTAGATGTGATTTTTACTGCTGTGCTTGAAGATAAAAGGCTGATTG
>PVKE010020107.1:0-27804 GCA_004027555.1 Craseonycteris thonglongyai
AAAAAAAAAAAAAAAAAAAAAAAAAAAAAAAAAAAAAAAAAAAAAAAAAAAAAAAAAAAAAAAAAGAAGTTTTAAAATATCATGAACAGTCTGTGAATAAGCATATGTTTTCATGTACATATGAAATATATATTTGTCAGAAAGAAAACATGACATAACCACATTATTTTAACCAAGATTTTATAGTTGTATTTAATATAATTGTCAATATTTTATACATCCACTTCTAATAAATAATTCCCTTCTGAATATAACCAATGCTTTTTTGTTCACTATATTTGTCTTTATATGTTTACAAGAATAAAATGTATGCTATAACAAAAACTCAGCTATGCAAACCATAACCAGTAAGACCCTACAATAAAATATAGAGGTACAAACAGTTTTCTACTCATATGCATTTGCAGTTCTTAAATTAACACTCAGCATATCTATTTCCATCAATATGATAGATTATATAGGTTATTTAATCCTCCTCAATGAAGAAATAAAATTGTATATGTGTATGTGTCTATGTGTGTGTGTGTGTATCATATACATATTATTTTGAACACATCACTGAGCTCATGTGAAACGGGAAGGAAGAACTCTGGGAGGTGAATAAATATCAAAAATGAATTTTCACCTCAAAAGTTTTTGTGTGAAGCCAAAAGAATTTGAGTTTTTATTTTGATAACTGGACAGAGGGATAAGACTGGTAAAGCCCTACATCCTCATAATGCAGAGAGACTAAGAGAAAACCTTGCAAAAAATATTAAATATAAGAAAGATAAACTCTTCCATTTGGAATGACACATAAGACAAACATGACTGTTTAGATGCTAGATGGGGGTAAAGAGAAAAATAAAAAATTTCCCTGAGAATCTGTAACCACAGACTAGCTCCACCCAGGTTGGCAGTTGGAATTTACACTTTCTGTTCAATCTCAAGGTTCTAAGCTGGTTTTAAAGATGTCCTGGGTTGGTGCCCTGCCAGATGAATGGCAGAAACAAATATAAATCCTCTCAGGAGAGCACAATTTCAAGCCAGACCTCAGAGAATTTCCACAGATAAAGATTCCAAGAGAAATGAATAGTTCAGTCAAAATTCACAAGCTGCAAAATATTAAGCTACAATTAGCAAGAACTAGCAGATGTACTATGTAGACAGATAGGGGATGGAGGAAGAGAGAGAAAAGATATCGAGAGCTAGATGATAGATAATAGATAATAGATGACAGATGATAGATGATAGATAATAGATGAGGATGAGGATGATATATAGATAGATACAAAAATTGAATAGATACAAAAATTAAAACATACAAAATATTTTGAAATTCTTATGTGCTTACTTAACATACTTAAGTGAGTTGAATCCCTAAGTAAACAACATTTCATAATATGACCAGGAATCAAGCAGATCTGAAAAAGAACTGAATAGAACTTATAAAAATAAAAAATACAGTAATTAAATTAAAAACTTATTTGACAGATCAACTAAAAGAATCGGTTTAAGAGAAAATTAGTGATCTGGTATAAACATAGGAGATATTATCCAGAACATAGTACAGAGTCAAAAACAATAAAAATATGAGAAAGAGGATATGAGACATGAAGTATGAAAGTCTAATGTATGTATAACTGTAGGTCAAAAAAAGTACACTACATTTTTCCACTAGTTTGTATGTAGGACAAGAGGGTAAAGTTACTTCTAAAAAATGAAGCCAAAACAAAGGGAGAAAGAGAGATTTTCTGATGATAAATAGGCAACACAGATGTCATTAAGTCTGTTCTCTCTCCTAAAAATCTAACATTTTACAGGGCAAGCCTCTTTTTATAGAGTTTTAGCAGGCTTCGTTGTCTGATTTTAAGTCTGCATTTCACTTAAGGTGGGAAATCAGCGGGGACAAAGAGATGAAATAATGTTCAACATAGCAAGATATAGCCTCTGATAGTCTGACAGCAGAGGATAACAAAATTATAGAAGTAGTCTGATAATTCCAAAGGCATAACTATCAGATACCATTTTGTGAACTAGGAAAAACTCCCATAAATCCTGAGCTGACCCTGAGTAGATGGTTTCAGTATGTCATAGGAGTAAAAAAACAAACAAACAAACAAAACAGTCATTATTTAGACTGAAAACAACAACCCTGATCATTTAGAAAAACTCAAAAAGGAGACCTTGGAGTTCACACAGCCCAAATCTCTTATAAATGAAGAAACTGAGATCAAGTATTCTGTCACACGAGTTGGGAAGGCTAATTAATAAATTTTAGAAAGTTGTTTATATGACATTATTTTTTCCTTAACAAACATTTATTTTTGAAACAGGGTAAACTTGCTCAGTAGAAAACTTGGCCATACAGAAAAACTCATCAGCATGGAGATAGAAAGAACAAGAGAAAGACAAGGAGGGAGGGAGAGAGAGAATCTCTCGGCTTATAGATTTGGTAGCTTATAAATGACAGAAATTTATTTCTCACAGTTCTAGAGGCTAACAAGTCCAAGATTAAAGTGCTGGCAGATTCAATGTCTGGTGAAAGTCTGCTTCCCAGTTCCTAAACAGCTGTCTCCTCTCTGTGACCTCACATGTCAGCAGGGCAAAGGAAATCCCTGGGGTCTCCTTAATAAGGGCACTAATTTCAGTCATGAGGGCTTCAGCCTCATGACCGAATCACTTCCCAAAGGCCCCACTTCTAAATACCATCACATTGCGGATTAGGTTTCAACATACAAATTTTACAGGGACACAGACATTCAATCTATAGTAGAGAATAATAACACACCTGGAATGTCATAATTTATACAATCCTAAGTAGAATTTCATGTATCATTCTATTCAGGAGGGTTCAATCATTGTTGGTTGATGAAAGGATGGAGTACATGTTGGGAATTAAGCACAGTATTTACAACTTTGAAGCAACTTAAGTTACTGGTAAGCTTTCAGTTCGATGAATGCTATCACCTTTCTTCTTTAGTGTATTTTCATATTTCTGTCTGCATATTGCTTCTTAATTCCTCCTTTCATACATACTTTAAAATTCCATAGTAATACATCTTGGATAAGAGAATAAGGGTGTTCCTAGTAAGAAAAGTTATAGTACAATGTATGACCTAGGTAGAAATAGCATTGCATGACTTGGGGGGGGGGGGATTGGAGGGAGCAATTCACATTCAGTGCATGTGAATGACATTGTCCTGCATTGGACTGTGGCCTATCTGAGTAACTGTATTTGGCAGATCTAGACGGTAAAATCTGCCATACCATAATTTTTTCCAAGTTGATTAGAAGTAATAATTTTTCTTTCTTTACATTATTGGAGGAGAGAAATATGGCAATAAAGTTCTTCTCTAAGTAGAAATGGAACACCTGAACTTTATGCTGTTAAACTTAACAGAAATTTATTATAGAAAAGACCCTGATGTTGGATAAAGTGAATTTTCTATTTTAAAAATATCATGGGGAAGCCGGGATGACTCAGTGGGTTAAGCGCTCACTTTGCAGTGCCGGGGACTGGGGATCGAATCCCAGCCCCGGCCCCAGCCCGTGCAGAACCATATGCTGAACTGGGAGCTTCCCCCAGTTCAGTTCTTTCTTTCTTTCTCTTTCTCTTTCTCTTTCTCTTTCTCTTTCTCTTTCTCTTTCTCTTTCTCTTTCTCTTTCTCTTTCTCTTTCTCTTTCTCTTTCTCTTTCTCTTTCTCTTTCTCTCTCTCTCTCTCTCTCTCTCTCTCTCTCTCTCTCTCTCTCTCTCTCTCTCTCTCTCTCTCTCTCTCTCTCTCTCTCTCTCTCTCTCTCAAATAAATAAATAAATAAATAAATATCAGAAAAGAAAAAAATCCCCTAAAAAAACCAAAAACAAACACCTAAAAATATCAGAATGCTCCATTTAACAGATTATTTTTATATCTTTGAACTCTTCATTTCTGGCTTTTACTTGAAAGTAGCTTCCCGTTTGCCTTTGGGTAAAATTAGTTTCTACTTGAATAGATGTCATTTACATTTTGAAAGTGTGATTATAGAAAGAAATCCATAGATGTTTACAAAAATATTTTAGATTTAATATTTTGATCTCTAAAAATATAACGTTCTACATAATATTATCATGGCCATTGTAACTCTTTTTGAAAGCAAATGAGTTTATACTTTAGGATATCTAAGTGTCCACTAATCTCTGTAACAGGAAACCTAATTTTTCATTAATACCCAGACATGTAAGTTTGGCACTTCACATAACTTACTAATAAATGGGAATGACACTTAATTCTGTTTTAGTTGATTTTTATTGTAGTTTCTGTTTAAAAATAGACACAAAAATATTTCATTAAATTTGTTTTTTGTCTCATTTGATTTTCATGGTAGATACAAAATTTTCAAATTGAAAATATACTTGAAAATTATGTTACATGTTTGAAAACTGCTTCTTGTGGTTGGTATGGCCCACCATGTATATATCACTTGTGATAGTGCATTTAACTGAGACATTAATCGAACATTTTCCTTTAGATCTTAGTGAAGCCTCTAGTATATTTATTTTATAATTAGAAAATGGGCTCTGAATGCAGAAGTTATCAATGTTCAATTGACAACATTATTAGAAAAGCATGCTGTTTCTAAACAAATAACCTTCATCTTTTCACAGATTGGATCCTGTTTTAGAAGGCAGTTGTAATTCTAGATTTACTACTCAAAGGAGCACTTTCCAGTATTGTGGTACAGGGGGAAGGTTGTCTGATGTATAATTATATAACCTGCTAAACCTGTATTGAAACACTGCCTTGGAACTTACATGTATTTCTGTCTGTGTAACCTTGAGTAAGGCATTACATTCTTTGGTTCATTCACTATAATTATTGTAATTATTAAGTATAAAATATCCTTTGGTAGTTTATAGCAAAGTCTAATACCACTTTGTTTTTTTCTTGATAAATATGTTATTTTTGGTAGTGTTCCCATAACAGAATACCAAAGACTGGGTGGCTTAACCGAAATGTATTTTTTCATAATTCTGGAGTCCAAGATCAAAGTGTCAGCAGCTCTGGTTTCTTCTGAGGCCTTTTTCTCCATGGCTTCCAGACACTGTCTTCTTGTGTTTTTTCTTGTGTGTGGGACCATTTCTTTTATCTCTCTGTGTGTCCAAATGTCCTCTTAGAAGGACACCAGTCATATTGAACTAGAACCCACTCTAACAATTTTATATAACTGAATTACCTCTTTAAAGGCTCTATCTCCAAATACTGTCACATTCTGAGGTACAGGGGAGTTAGGGCTTCCACATATGAATGGGGAGGGGGGCACAATGAAACTCACACCAGTAACTAAGAATATTTTTATTATCTGTTCATTTGTTTGCATATTTTTCATTGACTACTCAGTTATAAAGAACAAATACTGGGTAGACACCTGTGATAGGTGCAGGGGTTTCAAAGATGATCAAGCACCGTCCCTACCCTCAATTAACTCATAGTAAAGTTTCAATGGTTTGCAAAAATGGCTGTACAACATAATGGCCTCAAGGACTTTAAAATATAGACTCCGAGTAGGTGGGGCTCTCCTGGACTGGGCTTTGAATATATTGTTATAAAAAACTCTCTTGAAGATTTAGATTTGGCTACCACCAATAAAATGGAAAATAGTAACTATATATATAAACTGCTTTGTATATGGCTGAGCTCTTTTGTGATTATTATGCCTTCTAGTCCTTCTAATCATAATCTACTGAGGTTAGAAATTGAGCTTAAGAAAAATCTCAAAATGGTAAGGGGGTAAAGGGTGGTACAGAGGATAAAGAGGGTCAAATATAAGGTGATAGGAGAACTTACTCGGGATGGTGAACACACAATGCAATACAAAGATGATGTATTAAAGAATTGTAGACTTGAAACCTATATAATTTTACTAATCAATGTCACCCCGTTTATTTTAATTAAATAAAAAAATCTCATGTGTTTTGCCCTAGATCACACTTCTGGTTTGAATGAGGAGTTGAACTGAACCTTCATACTTCATTTCCCTAACACAAATAAATCTTTCATTAGTCCATGAGATAATCTTAAACCATCAGGTTCGCTAAGGTTCTATATTAGCGTTCTGTATGCAACTGCCAGTCACACTGTTATTCCCAAAGCCATCAGTGGACTATTTCTTAAATTTTACTGGAACTTAAGAAAGTGTTATTGGGAGAAAAACAAACAAACAAAAAGAACCACATTGTTTTGCAACTTAAGAGTTTAGATATTTCTTAAGGGTGTTATACAAATACAAGGTATGGCAATTAAGTTCACAAACATCCTAGAAAAAGTGTTACATACCTTATTGTTGAATATCACTATGGCCACATTCGAAGTACTCCCCTTGGGAAGCTATGCACCGATGCCAGTGCCTAGTCCACCCTTCAAAGCCATTTTGGAACTCTCTTTCTGGAATGGCAATCAAAACCATCATCATATTAACTTTGGTGTCCTAAATGTCATCAAAATATCTTCTCTTCAATATTCCTTTATCTTCAGGTAAAGAAAAAGTCATAGGGGGCCAGATTAGGTGAGTAGGGAAGGTATTCCAATATAGTGATTTACTGGCTAAAAACTCCCTCACAGACAGTGCCATGAGAGCTGGTATGTTGTGATGCAAGAGCCATGAATTGGTGAAAAGTTCAGGTCGTTTTCATCTAACATTTTCATGCAGCCTTTTCAGTACTTCTAAATAGTCAACTTGGCTGACTTGTTCCAGTTGGTACAAATTCATAATGATATCAAAAAAGGTTAACAACATTTTGAATTGATTTTGACTGATGGAATTTTTTGGTCATGGAGAATTGGCTGACTTCCGTTGTGCTTTGTTTCAGGGACATATTGTCACACCCCTATTTCATCACCACTGATAACATGGCCAAAACATCGTCTTGCCTCTCCAAAAGGTCTCGGCAAACTTCGACTCTCCTTTGCTTTTGTTCATTAGTGAGCTTCTTCGGAAACATTTTTGGACATAGCTTTCTCATGCCAAGATTTTCAGTTAAAATTTTCCTGTTTCTCTATTGACGTTAACTTGGTCTGCTATGTTTCTGACAGTCAGCCAATGATTTTAACACACAATTTGACAAATTTTTGCAATCTTTTTTTCAGTTCTGTACATTCCTGGCTGCCCTGACCTCTCTTCATCAGTGACACTTTCTCTCCCCTCAGAAAAATGTTTAATTCATTTGTACACTGCTATTTTTTTCCATGGTATTATGCCTATAAAATTGTACTAACATGTCCCTGATTTCATTTCCAATCCTGTCAAGTTGAAAAGATATTTAATGTTTGTTTGTCGCTCTAATTCAAGCTCAACATTCTTGTGATGGCACATAAAATTTCACAACAACAATAATGAATGGCACTCAGCAAGACACCACCACTTGTCAACATGAACACAGCTTGAGACACTAATATACCAAAGTTGTTTGTACAGTGCTGTCAGCATAAGTGCAGGATGACAAGTTCAAAAACTTAATTGTCTGACATCATATGTAGCTGCTCCCTCTGCCTTCACCAAGGTCACATTCCCCTCCCCACCATGCCCCATACCTCCAAGCCTTTTAACCAAGAAATTTTGTTCTTCCTATTGCATCTCTTGGGTTTGATTAGACAGGAACAAATTCAGTTTTGTTCAGTTTTGACTGTATAACTTGATTATATTTAAAGTGTCAGGGAACTAAAATTAACTCTGTAGCAGAAGAAAACCCTGCTGTTAATAAAAAAAGGCCTTTTACTTTTATTTTATTTTTATTTATTTATTGTTAAATTTATTGGGGTGGTATTGATTAGTAACAATTACATGGTCTCTAGGTGTACAACTCTACATTTACATTCTCTATGCATTGTATTATGTGCTTACCACCCAGAATCAGTACTTTTTCCATCACCACATATTTGATGGCCCGTCCCTACTTCCTCCACCCCCACCCCGTCCCCACCCCCGACTCTCCCACTCACCTCCCCCTTTACCCTCAGGTAACCACTAAACTATCGATGTGTTCATGAGTTTTTGTTTCTTTGTTACTTTCAGTTTTATATTCCACCTGTAAGTGAAGTCATGTGTTTCTTGATTCTTACAGTCTGACTTATTTTGCTTAATAAAATGTTTTTAAGATTCGTCCATGTTGTCACAAATGGCTGTATCTCATCTTTTATTTTTGCTGAGTAGTATTCCATTGTGTAAATGTACCACAACTTCTTTATCCAGTCATCTATCAAAGAACACTTTAGTTGTTTCCACAACTTGGCCACCGTGAACAGTGCTGCGATGAACATTGAAGTACACATGCTTTTGAAAATTAAGGTTTTCAATTTTGGGGGGTAGATACCCAGATGAGGAATTGCTGGGTTGTATGGCAATTACATTCCTAACTTTTTGAGGAATCTCCATACTGCCTTTCATAGTGGTTATACCAATGTACATTCCCACCAGCAGTATACAAGGGTTCCTTTTATGAACTTAACCCCAGTGTCAAGGGAAGTAAAACCAAAATAAATGAATGGGACTTTATCAATCTAAAAATCTTCTGCACTACAAAGGAAACTATCAACAAAGCAAAGAGACAATCAACCAACTGGGAGAAAATAATTGCAATGAGTCTGATAAGGGGCTAATATCTAAAATATATAAAGAATTTGCACAACTCAACAACAAAAAGCAAGCAATTCAATTAAAAAATGGGCAGAATACCTAAACAGACATTTCTCCCATGAAGACATACAAACAACCAACACATATATAAAAAAATGCTCAACATCACTAGCAACTAGGAATATGCAAATTAAAACCACAATGCGATACCACCTGCCGCCTGTTAGAATGGCTATAATCAACAAGACAAGGAATAACAAGTGCGGGAGAGGCTGTGGAGAAAATAAAAAACTTTTTAGATGGCCTTTGCCTCAGAAGTTTACTAAATTCATTTTCATATATATATTTTTATTTATTTATTTATTTCTGACAGACTGAGAGAGAGAGAGAGAGAGAGAGAGAGAGAGAGAGATCTGAACTGGGGGAGCTCCCAGCCCAGCACATGGTTCCGCACGGTCCGGGGCCGGGACTCGATCCCCGGTCCCCAGTGCTGCAAAGTGAGCATCTAACCCACTGAGCCACCCCGGCTTCCCCAAATTCACTTTCAGATAAAACCTCTCAGAAGGTTTTTTAGCCAAAAATGTCAAAGTAACTTTGCTGGCTGAAACCTTGTTATGGTTTCATTTCCTAAGAACTTCCAGTGTTGGAAAAGCCAGATAGATTTTCTTGTGTAAATTTCATGGGAAATGTCATAACCATAAAAAAACCTTGTTTTGGATTTCAAAGCACTAAGGCCCACTTGCTAGAGAATAACCAAGATTACATCCAACGAAAAGATAAGAGGATACAGGATGTTACTTCGTTTTTGCTATTAACTAAAAATGTGAGGCTGCTTCTTTTCTTCTCTTTGAAGCAGGTCTCTCTCTATATTATATATAAATATAATATATAAATATAATATATATATAAATATAATCAGCAATTTAAAAATAAATTTCAAATATATGTACAATTTTATTCTTATTAAATATAGTCAGCAAAGTTGTGCAGATAAGTTGTGCGGGTAAATTTTTTCCACTCTCAAATAAGATTAGAAGTTATATTCCATTGGCTCAGTAAATTAGAAGTATATGGTTTATAAAGCAACAGTGTTTATTTTATTACTGCTCTATTTCAGAGCTTGAGTTTTTGTGGATGACATTATTCAGAAAAATTAATATGCTAAAAGACTGGTAAAATTTATATATCCATTACTGAACATGGTAAGAAAACATAAATATGTCTTTGACTGACTTTTACTGACTTCAAATGTAAATTGTGTAAATAAAGTCCATGGGCTTTGATTAATGACAAAGGTTAGGCAAACACAAATGTCCCTTGATTCAGTGACCTGCCTGAGGCAGTTATGACTTAAATGTTCTTGACATCAATAAAGCCTCCCTGCCATTTATTCTGATTTTTGTGAGAGTTTCCAGAGGAGTGGATGAACTAAATTATGAAGTTTGAAGTTTCCATTTAAAATACCTTTGAGGGGGAAGCCGGGATGGCTCAGTGGGTTAGACGCTCACTTTGCAGCACCGGGGACCAGGGATCGAGTCTCGGCCCCAGCCCATGCGGACCCATGTGCTGAGATGGGGAGCTCCCCCAGTTCAGTTCTCTCTCTCTCTCTCTCTCTCTCTGTCTGTCAAAAAAACAATAAAAGTAAATATTAAAATACCTTTGAGGGGAAGCCAGGATGGCTCAGTGGGTTATGTGCTCACTTTGCAGCGCCAGGGACCGAGGATTGAATCCCATCCCTGGCCCGTGCAGACCCATGTGCTGAACTGGGGAATGACCCCAGTTCAGTTCTCTCTCTGTCTCTGTGTCTCTGTATCTCTCTCCCTCTCTCTCTGTCAAAAACAATAAACAAACAAACAAAACAAAATAAAAACTTAAGCAGTATAATCATTTAAAAAAAATAAAAAAATATAATACCTTTGAATGAAAATGTAATTGTATTGATGATCTTCAGCACAGAGTTCAAGCTCCCACATCAGAGATTCTGTCCTTTAAGATTGTCATTGTCAGCAGTCAGAAGGCAAGAGTTCTCATTCAAAGTTCAACTTATCAAATTCCTTTTCTCCAAGGAATGGCACAGCTTATTTCTTTATCCTTTTCTACCACTTTTGAGGATTTATGCGAGCTGATTTATGTTACTCAGAAGCTGATTAAAATTACTATACCATCATCTTTATGTTTAGGTGCTTGGGCCCCAGAAAATATATGTATAAAATAACTTTTTGAAGGTAGATTAAAATATTAGTTAACAATGAATTTAGCTATAAGAAACAAAGAAACCAAAAATAAATTAAAGCTTTTATTTTTCTCATTTATCAAGAAGTCTTGAGGTAGATAGTTGTTGACTCATCAGCTCTAGGGTATCAAAGCCTAGGTTTCTGCAATATTTTAGGCATTTCCCTCATAACCAGAGAATGACTGTTAGAGCTCCAGCCATTACGTTCACAGTTCAGAGAGGAGGAAAGCCCAGGGCTAAGGACAATAAGCAGAAGAAGCAATTCATCCAAAAATGAAAGCTCTCACCCAGTGACTCCCACTGATATTTCATTACCATAGTCATCCCTACCATCAAGGGAAGTAGGAATAAAATGAAATAATTTGTTTAAGCTGGGCACATTACTACATCTAACAGAACCAAAGTTCTGTCAGTGAGGAAGAAGGAAAGATACAACCATTAGGTTCTGCAGAGAGGGCCTCAACTAGGAATTTCCCTAGACCAGAATGGACTCTCAGTAAATACTTCTTGAATTAATTTGATTTACGAAGGCTGTCTGGAAAGTGCCCAGCCATATAACCATTCTCGTTATATTGAAAATGGTTGGATTTTTTTTCCCGGACACTCCTCATATATGATATCATTAGAGCTTTAGTTTTAGGTACGCCACTCTCTGGTCATAAACACTTTCGCTACTTCAGTGGAAAGTGATAATATAATGGACTTATTTGGGTATAATAATGATATTGAAAAATTCCAAATGGGCTTATGGAACCCCTAACATATCATAAAATGGTAGGCTGTAAAGTTACAAAGAAAGTTAAAGGGTTATCTGAGCAGATCTGTAGCTGTAATTTTTTGAATTATTATTATGTGTAAGACACTAGGCTAAGTGCTTTTGATAGTTTATCATTTTCTCTCACAATAAAACTTCAAGACAGTTATCATTTAAATATGAGGACACAGAGGTAAAAATAAATAGACTTTCTTAAGATCATACAGTTAGACCTGGGTGTCCAATTTTTTGGATTCCCTGGACCACATTGGAAGAATTGTCTTGAGCCACACATAAAATACACTAACACTAATGATAGCTGATAAGCTAAAAAAATAAAAAATAAAAATAAATAAACATTGCACATTAAAAAAAGCTCAATTCACTAGTTATTGAGACAATGCAAATTAAAACCACAATGAAATATGACCTAGTAATGTTTTAAGTTTACAAATTTGCAAATTTTTGGTGGGCTGCATTTAAAGCCATCCTAGGCCACATGTGGCCCTAAGACTGTAGGATGGACAAGCTTGAGCTAGATAAACAATTATCAAGATTTAAATTTAAGATCTATTGACTCTAGAGCAGGCTTAGAAAACTATAGCAATCCAGATGGTAATTAGTTTAGTCTGTGAGAACCATGACTCTCACGTGTGATGAAATATTGTTTTTCTTTTTATGTTTTTCAACCACTTAAAATGTATAAACCATTCCTGTGGACTATATGAGAAATGTGCAGGGAGTCAGACTTGGCCTCCCTGGTCATAGTTTGCTGACTACTGCTTTAAATCTTACATATTTGACCTTGGTGCTTGCTATATAAACTATAGCTACTTTGTGCTATATCTACGTCGTGCTACATCTATAGGTATATCAAGCTGACATTTCCTAGATGTCTGCACTGTCTATGAAATCTCCATCTTCACAAATTACAAGGAAGAAATAACCATCTTGCTTCACAACCTAAAATCAGACCAACTCTACTTCCTTTAAGTAAATAGTAGGTACTTTTATTTGTGCTCCCTAATGCCAGCCTTTTCTCCTTTTTCAGATGTAAGTAGTCCCATTTCTTGGGATTTCACATTGTCCTCCTGTGTAAATGATACCTACCTCAAAGCCTTATTATGAAGGAAAATGATAAATTGTACCTAAAGGATTTAGTCCAGTGACTTGAGCTTCCCTAGCCTCGTCATTAGGGAACTGTACTCTGCTTCTGTTCAACTGCTGCAGCAATGTCTAACATTAATTCTACTCCTGTCCTCTCCCTTGCTAAATAACCTCTCAAGTTAGTATCATTTTCTGTCATCAGTGAGTAAATACAGCACATGAACTCACACATCAGGGTCAGATATAAAGCCCTGCCAACATAAAGACAAATTATCTTCATTTTGTCCCACTCTTTGAGCCATGAACTTTGATTCTGAAGGACATCTACATTAATTCCTTAGGACCCCATTTTTGTGCTGTCATCCTGGTACTAAATTCATTCTCTTAAATTATTGTGAGTTTTCTTATTCTTACTTATCCCTGGCATTTGTTGAAAGCTGGATTTGAGGGGATGCCAGGATAGGTTAACAGATTGAGTGTTTGCTTTGCAACCTCAAGGTTCAGGGATTGAATCCCAGCCCTGGCCTGTGCAAATCCATATGATGAACTGCGGTGCAACTGGTAAGTGCCAGATGCTAAATATGGCACAACTGGTAACCACCAGAGGGCAGTGAAGGTTCTCACCTCCCATGCAGGAGGTTCCTGGTTTGCTTCCTGCCCTGCGCAGCCCAGCATCTACTTGTGTAGAATGAAACTGTATCACAACCAATGAGGTACAACTATGGAGACTGCTCTGGGACGTCTCCCCTTCTCTCTCACACATATACCTTCTCTCAAATAATAAACTAAGTCCTTAAAAACAAAACAAAACATAAAACTGGATTTGAGACTAAATATTTTGGGGAAAAATATTGCTATTGTTCTACCTTCAAATCAGCTGTTAAATAGTAGAGTTCATGTAAGAACCTGACTTCATTACAGGCACCATAGAATTTAATTTCTTTAGTGCATATAATCAGCTCCTAATTCAATTTGTGCATTGCTGGTTGTTATTGCAATATTTGCATCAGAAGTTTGTGCATACAGTACATGATAGAGTGTAGCAATTTTCTTGCGAGAAGGAGTTGGAAGACAGGATTGAATCTAGGGTCTTTCAAGGTCCCTAGATTTGTGTGAGCTCCAAACTGACGACAGTTCTGATAAACTTCATGTTTAACACGCAGCACAGCATTAATGAAAAAGTGTGTTAAAACTTGAGAGGTATTTGGTAGAGTCAATAAAGACAGGAGAATAGCCAGAACCATTTTAATTTTTCAAAGTTTACTTTTTCAAAATGCTTACAATGTGAAAGAAAATTCACATAGCAATTGCCATGACTAACTATTGTAGAAAGTCACAGGTTTTTCTATTATCTATTTATATACTGTGTATTTACTTCCATAGCACCAGTACCATATGATTTATGAAGTGACATCGAATGAAAATAGCTCAGAATTATGAAAGACTTGAAGATTTTTCCTCTCCTACTTTTTTGGGTGACCAGCTCACACATTTCATAACTCAAGACACACCACGGCCAGATTTCTTTTTGAAAACATGATGGCATCTATCTAGGCAGCAGAAGCACCAGATGGGGTTTGGGGAACTTAGTCAGTCTGATTTATTGTACCTTATCTTCCACATGCCACAAATGCCAGAGACAAGTCCTACATGCCTGACACTTGCCATGGGGTAAAGGCTGCAAAAAAATGAGAGCCACCAAAACTCCATGACAGCACAGGCCGGAAGTGCGGAAATAGACAACGGTGAAGACAGAGGTCATGATCCCTGGAACGGACACCTCAACTAAGTCTTCCGAATATCAGCTGCTCCTTCTGAGCGGCAAGTTTTGTCTAAAGAATATGGGTTAAGATATCAGTGTTTCAGATATTCCCATCCAAACCTTCCACAATTATTTCTCCTGATAGAATAAATGTAACAGTTTGATATTATGCAAAGTAATTAAATATTAGGGACAGAAGGGAAATCAAGGGGTCATCTAGTTTAGCACGTTCCAGTCAGTTCTAATATTAAAACTACCCAATGGAATTAAAGTAAGTTTTCTTTATAAAGACTCCTGATAGTAAAATGTATTTGTTGTGAGATATACCATATAATGAGACTGCATAAAATTATATGTACAGTTCAAGAAAAATGATAAACAACATTGCTACATCACTGAGACCAAGAAATGGAATATTATTTGTACATTAGTAACTTTTATGTTACTCCATATCTACTTTTCTCATTATATACCACCATCTCTCCCTTAATATATCTATTATTTCAAATAACGGTTCCTTTAAATGCAGTATAAGGTTTGGTGTTGGCCTTTGACAAACTATTTTTTATTGTTAAATTTATTGGGGTGACATTGGTTAGTAAAAATTACATAGGTTCCAGGTGTACAATTCTATGTGTTGCATTATGTGGGTAAACTTTAAATATATGAAATCACACAGTATTTATTTTTTACTTTAATTCAACATAATTTGAAATTCATTCATGCTTATTGTTGATAGATTTCCCTACTCTCCCCTTGCTTCCATTCTCAGAATTGTCCCTGCCCCAGTTTTTTGGGGTGTATTGGGTTTTTAAACATATTTTTTATTAAATATTTCTCTTCTAATTTTGAAGTTATATGGTCTATGACTATTTTTTTTACTTAGCACATATGCATACTTTTACTTGAGACCTCTAAAGTATTAGACCATGTCTATTCTTCTCTGTAATAAATCAAATACCTTAAAATTTCTTAACTTGTCTTATTATTGTTCTGTGGTTCAATCAAGCCACAGTTAGTAAGAACTAGCAGATATAATATATAGACAGATGAGGGAGAAAGAGAGAAAAGATTAGATAGATAGATAGATAGACAGATGATAGATAAGATAGTGTGTTTACCCCTACTCTACACAAACATAAAATTTTTTTTTTTAAGATTTATTTATTGTTTTTGACAGAGAGAGAGAGAGAGATACAGAGTCAGAGACAGAGAGAAGGGGGAGGGCCCAGAACGGTCTCCATAGTTGCACATCATCGGTTATTCCACATAGTTTTATTCCACAGGTGGGCGGGGCTGCACAGGGCAGGAACTGGGCCGGGGTCTCACCCCGGTGAGAACTGAACTGGGGGTACTCCCCAGTTCAGCATATGGGTCCGCACAGGCTGGGGCTGGGATTTGATCCTCGGTCTCTGGGGCTGCAAAGTAATCACCTAACCCACTGAGCCATCCCGGCTTCCCCAAAATTTTTATTATTTTTTTTTATATATTTTTATTTATTTTTACTTTTGACAGAGAGAGAGAGATACAGAGACAGAGACAGAGAGAGAACTGAACTGGGGGAGCTCCCAGTTCAGCATATGGTTCCGCACGGGCCGGGGCCGGGATTCGATCCCTGGTCCCCAGCGCTGCAAAGTGAGCACTTAACCCACTGAGCCATCCCGGCTTCCCAATTTTTATTATTAATATACAATCAATGTTCATTTAGATACATACTAGAATGTTATGTTATTATGCATTTTTACATCTCAAATTTTACATCTACATAATTTTTCTTTGGCCTAAAGACTATAAATAAATTTTTTTTCTTTTGGTAATATACTTTCTCAATTACTTTTTTTGATTGAAAATGACTTGAAATCTATAATACTGGAAATAGAACAGTTTTGACAGTGATTTGTTCTCAGTAAAACAAGGGATCCATGCTTTTCTGGCTTTTATTATTTAAAAAACAACAGTTATTTTAATAACCATTGTTTCATATTGTCTGTGTTTTATCTCTGATTGATAATTAAGATCTTCGCATTCATTTTGGTAATTTTAATTTTACTGTGATGTGTTTGTGTGTATTTTTATTTTTCTGCTTAGGATTCACTGAGCTTCCTGGACCTGAGAACTGAGTCTTTAACCATTACATCAGAAATATCTTCAGTATTATCTTTTTGAATACCATTTGCTCTTTCTCTTTATTGACTACATACTAATGTTCAATGCGCTGCTTCCCATATGAAAGATCCCTGCCTTTCTGTTGGATGGCACTTGGCAACAGCATTCACCGTCACTGTATTTTTTGATCACACCTCATACTTAAGAGTAGGAAGATCTCTCCTCTTACAATCTGCCCTCACAAAGCAGACCTACTGGATTGGCTGGAAAAGTGAATCTGTGGGTCCAGACCTGCCTTTCTGCTGGTGCAGGAATGCCCGAGCGTGCAAGTCAGTATTTAGAGGAAGAGAACACGCTCCCATTTGCCTCCAAGTTCGCTTCGAAGCCTGGGAGAGGGCACTACAGCTTCCCCTAGAAGCTCAGGCCCAGCAAGGGGAGAGACTGGACAAGAGGGGAAGAGCTAAAGGAAGGACAGTGGGTGGCGGTGTCATGGCTTGCTTTTCTATTCATTAATGAAGCTGTTTATTTCCATTTTGTCTGTTGTTCTATGTATATAACTCCCTTGACCAAGAAACCCAAAAGGAAAAGGATTAATAGGTCATCTCCAGGTAAAAAAGATATTACTATAAAATCATAATGGGGAATAAACAGTTGTTGAGTGAAACCTATTTTTTTTCAAATGAGATTCCAAAACAGAAAGTCAACCAGATAGTGAAAAAGAACACTTTTCATTTCAAACAAATGTATTTAAGGTTTTGCACATTAATAATCTGTTTTAATACTAGCCACTTACAGTTGAAGAATTCAGAGCAGTAAAAATAAGCACATATATTTCTAAGAATATATATATTTATACATATATATTCCACATAAAGAACATACATTGCTATTTACTAATTTGTACCACTTTTGTTCCATTTGTTTTTAAAGACACTGGTGATACTATCTTGAATGCAATTTAGAAAATCTCACCACTACACTTGGAGATGAACTTCAGTGATTTCCAGAATATGCATTAATGTAAAAGGAAAGATGAGTTATTCTTGTTGAAATCTAAAAATATGCTAACAGTTAATATTAAAATAGTTTTTTTATTATTTTTGGGGGGAGAGAGACAGAGACAGACAGACAGAATGGGGAGGACCCAGAGCAGTCTCCATACTTGTACATCATCAGTTTTGACATAGTTTCATTTTACACAGGTAGGTGGGGGCCACGCAGGGCAAGAACTGGGTCAAGGGCCTCCCACATGGGAGGCATGCCCCTGAGAACTGGGGTTTGAACTGGGGGTCTCCCACATGGGAAGCTCACCCTGGAGAGAACCAAACTGGCCACACCCCCGTTCAGCATATGGGTCTGCATGGGCCTGGACCAGGGTCAATCCTTGGACCCCAGGCCTATAACTCCAGAGCTTAACCTACTGAGCCATCCTGGCTCCCCCTAAAATACAGTTTGCTCAACTTTTTGTTAGGTAGGCTTCTCTTAATTGTGGCCCTATTTCAAAGCTGCCATGAGATTTACTGCAAAGTTTGTTGCAGTTACTATGAAAAAAAACAACAAAAAAACAGAAACCCAGTTGTTCAAAGACTACCTTGGGGAAAATTTCACACTCTCTTTTATTGGAATTTGCAAGAACAATATCAAAAAAATGAAAAAGAATGATACCAGAACAATATCCCTTATGAACTCACAAAATTTTCTTTTAAAAAAGTGACTTTTAATATATGACTTAAATTCCCTGCTATATGACCAAGTTTTCTTTGGTCAGTTGAGAAAAATGCAGACCCAGCATTTGAAAACTACTAGCTTTGTATTTATGTTTTTGTTGCATTTTTTCCTATATATTATATTTTCAGTGGGGGAAATGGTTTGAACTTCACGTAATTATCAAGTGTATGTGTTAACTATGTTTACTCAGCCCAGCCCAACTTACCACATCTAAAACTGAATTTAATTCACTTCATTTTGTTCACAATAAATCAGCACCCATAACTCTGGTTATATTATCATATAAATATCCTTGGGTGTCACAGGTCAAATTATACCCTAAGCCCCACATATTCTAACACATTTTACAGGGTGCACTAACAAAAATACCAGTTCATAAAAACAATTTGGATTTCTGATCTTTTGCCTTTAGCCACTGTTCCTGCGGGCTTTCATTTCATGCATTTGGGCATAACTACTTATCCTTAAATGGAATGCATTCCTTTAAGTAATGGGCCCAATCAGGCATCTGTGAGAAAGAATGACTAAACTATCAACTGTGCCCATGAGTTTTTGTTTCTTTGTTGCTTTCAGTTTTATATTCTACATATGAGTGAAGTTATATGGTTCTTAGTTTTTTCTGTCTGGCTTATTTTGCTTAGTATGATGACCTCAAGGTCCAAACACATTGTCACAAATGGCAGTATTTCATCTCATTGCTGAGTAGTATGTCATTGTGTATACGCACCACAGTCTCTTTATCCAGTCATCTATCAAAGGGCACTTTGGTTGTTTCCACGACCTGGCCACCATGCATAGCACTGCAATGAGCACTGGGGTACAGGTGTGTTTGTGGACTAAGGCTTTCAATTGTTTTTAAGATTTATTTTTTATTGTTTGAAAGAAGGTGTGTATGTGTGTATGAGAGAGAGAGAGAGAGAGAGAGAGAGAGAGAGAGATGAGGGGAGGGCCCAGAGCAGTCTCCATAGTTGCACATCATTAGTTGTGACATGGTTTCTTTCCACACAGGTGGACGTGGGGCTGCCCAGGGTGGAAACCAAACTGAGGGCCTCCTGCATGGGAGCAGGTGAGAACCTTCACTACTCAGCCATCTCGGCGGATACCAGTTGTGCTGCAGGTTAGCATATGGGGCTTGCACAGGCCAGGGCAGGGAGTTGAACCCCAGACCTCATGACCGTGAGGAAAGCACTCAACCACTTAACTATCCCCACATCCCCAGGTTTTCACATTTGGGTGACAGATATAGTAAGGGAAGAGGGGAGGGGGAGAAGAGGGAGGGATGAGCCAAACATGGTGGTGGAAAAACTGATGCTGGGTGGTGAACACATAATGCAACACATAGACAATGTACCATGGAATTGTACATCTGGAACCTATGTAATTTTTACTACCCAATGTCACCCCAATGAATTTAACAGTAAAAAAAAAAATGAATGAATGTTCTCTGGGTAAGTAAATTACAGTCCTTTAAACACTGACCTGTAACAATCACTATTATATTCTCTCTCCCAAATCTATTTTTTATCTATGAGAACAGTCAACAGTATGGTGCCGGGATCTATGTATTATTCATAGATCAAAAAATAGTTGAAATAAAAGTATCTTCATCTGCATGAATTCTTCAAAACAGAATTAATGTTAATACTTACTGGATAGTCATTAACACTTTGAAAGCTCATTCAACAAAATCTGTCGATTTTTCAATTATGTGCTCCCCTAACTTCATTACCAAGGGATCCACTGACTTACTGAGGTTATAACCATTGTTCTTAGGCCAAGCCATGGCTGTCACATACACTTAAATTCCTGTTTCATTTCTTAGTGATTCTAGCTTGCTGAGATCAAGGCAGCAATCTTATACAGTTCCCTAGTAAGGTCTTACAAATGCACAGGGTCCACATATGAAAATTTTTAAGGGAAAGTAATAAAAGGAGGTCTACATTTTTATCTTTGAGTCTGATTAAACATGTTTAGACTATCTCCCCTTTAATGATTATTTTCCTTTATGTTTTCAGGGCCTAAAAAGAAAATATCAATAGATCTAAAAATTATAACAAGTAAAGAGATTTCCAATTAGTAATTTTTAAAACTACCTCCCCCCAAAGAAAACCTAATCTATATGTTTTTCAGTAGTAAATTCTGCCAAAAATCTAAAGCATTAATATTAATCCTTCACAAACTATTTCAAAAAATAGGAGAGAACACTTTCTATAAAATCATATCACCCTAATACCAAAACCAGAAAAAAGGTTAAAAAATAAACTACAAAACAATATTCCATATGACTATAGACCCCACCCCTAAAAAAGTTCTCAATAAAATGGAATTGAGCAAAAGATAAAAAAGATTATATATCATGACCAAGTAGATTTATCGCAGCAATATAAGGCTAGATTAATCAATGTGATATATTAACATAATATAGAACAAAAATACATGGTCATCTTAACTGATGTGAAAAAAGCATTTGACAAAATTAACACTTATGATAAAAGTACTCAAAATATTTAGGAATAGAACTTCCTCATCCTGATAAAGGCATGTACAAAAGCAAACAAACAAAATGCAACTAGCATCATACTTCATGGTTCCTAAGATCAGGAACAAATTCTAATACCAAGAACAATAAGAATGTCCACTCCTGTCACTTCAATTTAACATTGTACTGGAAGTTCTAACCAGAAAAATCATTCAAGAAAAAGAAACAAAAGGCATCCAAATTATAAAGAAAGAAGTATTTCTGTTTGTAGATGTCATGATCATGATGATAAGAAATCCCTAAAATACAAAGCTTTAACTCATAAACAGTTTTAACAAGTTTATAGGATACAAGATAAATATGCCAAAATCAACTGTATTGCTATATATTAGCAATTAACAACCCAAAAATAAAATTAAGGAAACAATTCCATTTAAAATGGCATGAAAAACACTTAGAAATAAATTTAATAAAAGAAGTGCAAGATTTGTATACTGATAATTATAAATATTTTCTAAAATGTCTAATTACATGGAAAGATAACCCATGTTCATAGATTGGGGAACTTAATATTGCTAAGATGACAGGACTTCCCAATTGATTTACAGACTCAACAAAATTCCTATCAAAATGTTATCTGCCTTTTTTATAGGCATTGACAAGCCAATACTAAAATTCACCTGAAAATTCAAAGGATTTATGAAAGCCATAACAATTTGGAGGAATAACAAAGTTGGAGAACTCATTTCTCCACTGTAGATATTACTACAAAGCTACAGTAATCAAGACACTGTAATAGCAGCATAAGAATAGATATATAGATTTTGACATGGGTGCTAAGACAATTTCAATGGGGAAAATAACTATCTTTTCAACATGCAGAACTTGGATATCCACAAGCAAAAGAAGTAAATTGGTCCTTTAACTTGGACCATGCACAAAATTAACTCCAACTGAATACTAGACCAAAATATAAGGTGAAATTATAAAACTCAAAAGAAAACATAGGAGTACATCTTTGTAATCTTGGGTTAGGTAATGGCTTCTTATTAGATGTTCATAGATTTGACACAAATACACTGAACAATGCCTGATAAATACTTTAGTATTGTTTCTTTTTTTATTTTTTCTTTTAATCCAGTTAACTGAGATTTGTCCTGTAATATAAATAATGTCTATTGACACATTTTGTTTCAGGTCCACCATTTTGTCATTTTCTTTATCTTTTTCCCACTACTTCCTTGTCCTTAAATTCTTCTTTCCTGCCCTCTTTTGGATTAATCAAGTATATTTTAAAGTATCCTGTTTATAATTATTAATGTTTTACTTATTCATTTTGTATGATTTAATGATAACCCTTCAGTTTACAATATGCTTCGCAAGATACCTTAAATTATTAATTTTACCTCTTCCCAAATAATACAAGAACCTTAAATTGTATACCATTCCCCTCCTCCTGTCCTTTGTGGTATTATCATCTTCAGTTTTACTTTTACATAGGTTAGCAGCTCCTTAATGCACATTTATCATTGTTGTTTCACTAATGTTCTTTTTTACTTAAATGGTTAAATTTATTGGGGTGACATTGGTTGGTAAACTTACATAGGTTCCAGGTGTACAATTCTATATTACGTTGTCTGTGCATTCATTGCATTTTGTGTTCACCACCCAGAATCAGTTCTCTTCCCATCACCATATATTTGGGGCTCCCTCCTTACTCCACCATCTCCACCTTTCCCTTTACCCTCAGGTAACCACTAAACTATTGACTGTGTCCAGGAGTTTTGAATCTTTGTTACTTTCAGTTTTATATTCCACCTATAAGTGAGGTCATGTTTCTTGATTTTCAGTCTGACTTATTTCAATAAATACAATTGTTTTAAGGTCCATCCATGTTGTCACAAATGGCTATATTCATTTTTCTTATTCCTGAGTAGTAGTCCATTATGTAAATGTACCACAATTTCTTTATCCAGTCATCTACCAAAGGACACTTTGGTTGTTTCCATGACTTGGCCACCATGAAGAGTGCTGCGATGAACATTGAGGTACATATATCTTTGCAAATTAAGGTTTTCAATTTTGGGGGGTAGATATTCAGAAGAGAGATTGCAGGTTCATATGAAAATTCCATTCCTAATTTTTTGAGGAATCTCCATACAGCCTTCCATAGTGGTTGTACCAATTTACATTCTCACCGGCAGTGTATGAGGGTTCCTTTTTGTCCACAGCCTCTCCAGCACTTGTTATTCCTTGTCTTGTTGGTTACAGCCATTCTAACAGGTGTAAGATGGTATCTCATTGTGGTTTTTATTTGCATCTCCCTAATTGCTGGTGAAGTGGAGCATTTTTTTCATATATCTATTTTTTCATATATCTGTATGTCTTCATGGAAGAAGTGTCCATTCTGGTCTTCTGCCCATTTTTTAATTGGATCATTTATTTGTTGTTGTTGTTTGTTGCTGTTGTTGAGTTGTATGAGTTCTTGGTATATTTTCGATATTAGCCCCTTATTAGAGGCAGTGTTTGTAACTAGTTTCTCCCATTTGGTTGGTTTTCTTTTTACTTTGTTGATGGTTTCCTTTGCTGTGCAGAAGCTTCTTAGTTTGATATAGTCCCATTTTGTTTTCTTTTATTTCCCTTGCCTAGAAGGTCAAGTTCATAAAGTCCTCTCCGAACCTGAGGTCTGTAAGTTTAGTAATAAAAAAAATGTTCTTTTATATTTACCCACTTCTAGTTTTCTTCACCCATTTTTGTAGTTCAATGCTTACATTCTGAATTATTTTCCTTCAATATAAATCACTACTTTTGGTATTGTTTGCACTGCTGGTATGCTAATAGTGAGTATGTTCAGCATTTTTTTTTCCTTAATAAAATATTTATTTCCTTAAATTTTTGAAGGACAGTTTCACTGAATATGAAATTCTAAGTCAGCAGGTTTTGTTTTCACTCAAGCTCTAAATATGTTATTTTATTGTCTTCTGTGTTCCATAGTGTATCAAAATGTAAGCAATTCCTGTTATTCCATTCAAGGCAATCTCTCTTTTCTCTCGATTTTAAGAGTTTTCTTTTTTTAATTTATTATCAGTAATTTGTGTATTTTATTTTTCTAATTCATGCTCTCTGAACTTCTTGAACCTGAATATTATCAGTTTTGAAATATCCTTACCCACTATCACTTTAAATATTATTCCCTTCATTCATTTCATCCCTATTACTCTAGTTTCCAAAGGTTTACACCATTTGGCTATGCTCCCAAATATTCGTTAAGTTTGTTCATTTTTCTTTTTTTTTTTTTGCCCCTCTATGTTTCAGTTTCTGTTTTCTATTGATATGCTTTTTGATTTCCCTAACCCAGAATTCTGATGTCTCAAATCTGTTGCTAGTTCAATCTAAGGAGTTCTCAATTTAAGCATTAGTAAAATTTTCATTTGAATCTCATTGATAGTTTGTATGTCTATATAAAATTCTCCATTTTTTTAACTTACTGTATTTATCTTTTCTTCATTTTTTTTTACTGTATCAGTTGTAGTTAAAGTTCTTATTCACTAACCCTACGATTTGGATTATCTATGCGTCTGCTTCCATTGTCTATATTTCTTTTGAATTTTTGTACCCTTCACTTTTAAGTTTTCATTTATATATCAAACATTGTGTGTGTGTGTGTGTGTGTGTGTGTGCACGCACACACACACTACTGTAGTACATGTAAACATACACACACAGGTTAAAGTTTAAACTCTTTCCCCCAAAGCAGATAGTTTGAGGGAGTAAAAATCCAATAAGGAATTCATATGAATCAAGAATACATTGCGGGGAAGCCGGGATGGCTCAGTGGGTTAAGTACTCACTTTGCAGCCCCGGGGATTGAGGATCAAATCCCGGCCCCGCCCCGGCCCCGGCTCTGACCCATGCAGACCCATATGCTGAACTGGGGAGTGCCCCAAGTTCGGTGCTCACCAGGGTGGGACCCTGGTCCAGTTCCTGCCCTGTGCAGTCCTGCTCCCACATGTGGAATGAAACTATGTGGAAAAACAAATGATGTGCAACTACAGAGACTGTTCTGGGTCCTCCCCCTTCTCTCTATCTCTGTCTCTGTATCTCTCTCTCTCTCTCTCTCTCTCTCTCTCTCTCTCTCTCTCTGTCAAAAACAATAAAAAAAATTTTTTTTAAGAATACTTTGCATTTTCTATATAATAATACATCTCTGAATTTAGATATCTAGGCATGAGATCTTTAGGACGTTCATTTGAGACCTCTCTAGCAGAATATTGTTGGCATTGGAAACAAGAAAGTGTACAATTCACTCTGCTCTTCCAGCCCAAAATCATTCTTAATTTTACAAATGTTATAAATTTTATCATTAAACCATTAAATCTTCACACACACATACACAGAAAAACCTGAGATAATTACTATTATAATTTCTGTTTTACTTGTGTGGAAACTGAATCACAGAGTGATTAAGAAACTTTCCCTAATGCCACTCTTACATTAATGGCACAGCTGATGTTTGAACCAAGGACTGTGCCCTTAACCACTACACACTCATACTGCCTCTCATAAATATTCCAAATGTTCAAAAATGCGAATTAGTAAATTAAATGATGTAGTTTTCTATGGAATATTATGTTAGCATTAAAATTACTATGTAGACCTACATTTAGGTATATGAAATGACAGTATGTGTATATTAAGAAAAAAGACAGAACAAAACTGTATTGTAATACATGTAAACATATGAGAAACATAAAACAATGTACATCCAAACAGTAATGGTGGTCATTAGCAGGCATAGAATTTTAAGTGAATTTTTTTTTAAATTTTATTCTTAAATTTATTGAGGTGACATTGATTGGTAACAATTAGATAGCTTCTGGATGTACAAATCTACATTACGTCACCTATGTATCGGATTATGTGCTCACCACCCAGAATCAGCTCTCCTTCCATCACCATATACCTGATGTCCAATCCCGCTTCCCCCCCAACCATGCCCACTCTCCCCCTTCCCTCCTCCCCTTCCCTCAGGTAACCACCAAAATATTGAGTGTGTCCATAAGGCTGGTGCCCACTCTCACCTCCCCTCCCCAACATCCCTCCCCCCTCCTCCCCTTCCCTCAGGCAATCACCAAGCTATTGAGTGTGTCCATAGGTCTCTGTGTCTTTGTTACTTTCAGTTTTATATTCCACCTATAAGTGAGGTCATATATTTCCGGATTCTTTCAGTTTGACTTATTTCGCTTAATAAGATGGTCTCAAGGTCCATCCATGTTGTCACAAATGAGTGTATTTCATCATTTCTTATCACTGAGTAGTATTCCATTGTGTAAATGTACCACGACTTCTTTATCCAGTCATCTATTGAAGGGCATTTTGGTTCCTTCCGTGTTCTGGCCACTGTGAACAGTGCTGCAAAGAACATGCAGGTACAAACATCTATAAAGATTAAGGTTTTCAGGATTTTGGGGTAGATGCCCAGTAGAGGGATGGCTGGAGCATATGGTAATACCATTCCTAATTTTCTGAGGAATCTCCATACAGCCTTCTATAGTGGTTGTACCAGTTTACATTCCCACCAGCAGTGTATGACGGTTTCTTTTTCTCCATAGCCTCTCCAGCAATTATTATCCCTTCTCTTGTTGATTATAGCCATTCTGACAGGTGTAAGATGGTATCTCATTGTGGTTTTTATTTGCATCTCCCTAATTGATAGTAAAGTGGAGCATTTTCTCATATATCTGTTGGCCGTATGTATGTCTTCATGAGAGAAGTGTCAGTTAAGTCGTCTGCCCAATTTTTAATTGGATTGCTTGTTTTTTTTATTGTTGAGTTGTACAAGTTCTTTATATATTTTTTGTATTAGCCCCTTATCAAAGGCATTGTTTGCAAATATTTGTTCCCAGTTGGTTGGCTGCCTCTTTGCTTTGTTGGTTTCCGTTGCAGTGCAGATGTTTTTTAGCTTGATAAGGTCCCATTCGTTTATTTGTGCTTTTACTTCCCTTGCCATTGAGGCCAGATTCATAAAGTCCTCCCAGAACCCCAGGTCTATAAGTTTAGTACCAGTGTTTTGTTCTATACAATTTATTGTTTCAGTTTCTTATTTGAAGGTTTTTAATCCATTTTGAGTTAATTTTGGTATATGGTGAGAGATCGCAGTTCACATTCAGCCTTTTGCATGTGGTTTTCCAATTTTCCCAGCACCATTTACTGAAGTGGCTTTCTTTTCCCCACTGTATATTTCTCGCTCCTTAGTCAAAAATAATCTGTCCATATATTTGTGGGTTTATTTCTGGATTTTCAATTCTGTTCCATTGTCTGTGTATATGTTTTTTTCTGCGAATACCAAACTGTTTTGAATACTGAGGCTTTGTAGTACAGATAAAAGTCAGGCAGTGAGATGCCCCCAGCTATATCCTTTTTTCTTAGGATAGCTTTTGCAATTCGTGGTCTTTTGTGATTCCATACAAAGTTGAAGATTTTTTAAATCTATTTCTTGAAAGAATGTCTATGGGATTTTGATGGGAATGGCATTGAATCTGCGTAATGCTTTGGGGAGTATGGCCATTTTAACTATGTTGATTCTTCCAGTCCATGTACACGAAATGTCTTTCCATTTCTTTGTGTCCTCTAATTTCTTTTAACAAGGTCTTATGGTTTTCAGTGTAGAAATCCTTCACATTCTTTGTCAGATTTATTCCTAGGTACAGTATTTCATTTTTTTGTTTGCAATGGCAAAGGGAATGGATCTTCTCCTCTCTCTTTCTGAAGTTTCACTGTTGACATATAAAAATGCAATTGATTTGGGGACATTGATTTTGTAGCCTGTGGCTTTACTGTATTTATCTATTATTTGTAATAGATTTCTGATACTCTTTAGTTTTCTATATAAAGGATCATGTCATCTGCAAAGAGTGACAGTTTAACTTCTTCTCTCCTAATTCTAATACGTTTTATCCTTTCTCTTGTCTGATTGCTCTGGCTAGAATTTCCAGAACTATGTTGAACAGCAGTGGTAACAGGGGGCATCCCCGTCTTGTTCCTGA
>PVKE010020108.1:0-27809 GCA_004027555.1 Craseonycteris thonglongyai
ACCGAGGATCGAATCCCGGCTCCGGCCCAGGCAGGACCCACATGCTGAACTGGGGAGTTCCCACAGTTTGGTTCTCTAACTGTCTCTGTCTCTGTCTCTCTCTCTATCTGTCAAAAAGTAAAATAGAAATAACTATGCACTGAAGACAAAAAGATAATTTCTCTCTATAAATGTGAAAAGATAAAAAAAAAAAAAATTATTCATCCCAAGTCCTTTGTTTATTGATTAAACAATCCAAAAAGACTAAAGAACTTAACTACATCTTTCTCAGAACAATCATTAGTTCACTAATTGATTGATTCATTCATGTATTAATCCATTGAGTCACTACTGAATTTTTATGCATAAAGCACTAGGGACAAGGAGCTGGAACACAGAATAAGGCCCTACCATCTATGCATTTTCCACTTAGTGGGGTGAGAAATAAATTATCCAGATCATTAAAATACAATATAAGTAAAGGTGCTGTAAATATTAATGCCGACAGAATTACAGGAGCAGGTAGGGACAAAAGTTGCACTTGAGGCTGCACCTTAGAGAATTCGAACACATGAGATAGATGGAATGGGTATTTCACACAAAAGGGGTGGCTTTCTTTTAAAGTTGTGTAGAGTTGATTTCTATATAAAGTTTTTTTTCCCCCTTAGAGTATTTTAAACTACATTTGGGTAAGACAGTAAAAGCAAACCATTGCCTAAGAAGCCAGAGATGAGAATGGTGACTTTTGAAAGTTTGGCATCACAGTTATAGCTGTGTGAAAAAAGCAGTGTTATCAAGGTACACATGAATTCCCATGGAATTCATCGACTGAAGAGACTATTCTGCTGCAGCATCTGGAGAAAATGATCATAGCATGGCTTAAAAACCAACAGTGTGAGCTACTGCCACACAATCCACCAATTAAATGACAGAAAAAGATGTCAGTAATAAGTAAAACAGTAGGGTTTCCATTTAAAGTAAAAACCCAGACAAATGTGTAGTATCAAGGAAAATAATATTTCATTGTCCTTCCTGCTGCAATGTTAAGCAGCCTAGGATACACATATTCAAATAGAAAGTTTAAAATGCAAACAACAGAGAAAAGTGATGGTATCTATGCATTTTTACAAATCTCCAATTCACATTATAATATGTATGAAAAATAGGTCCCCTTTTTCTCATGTTTGTGTTTGGTTATGGTCATCAGTAATAGATCAATATCTAGGACTCATTAGGTGCTTTATTAATAACTAGTTTTGGGTGATAACAACATACACATATCAGAAAATTCTGTAAACAACTTTTACAACTATAAATTCTAACAACAGATTTACATAGGCTAAATATTCTGCTTTTCAGCTATATAAACTACTTACTACTACACACCATTTCACAACAGTCTTTCAATTCCACCTAAAAGAAAATTCACATTCTAGCCACATCAGTCTGCAGGTAACCTTCAGCCACTAACCTTGCTGTCTTCTGTCTCCTTAGATTTCTCTTGCAGGGGATTCTTCTCTCCAAATTCACAGGTTGGTTTTAAGGTGAGCTGACAAGAAAGCATTGAGCTCTCTCTTTCAGTAAGTTCCAAAGGTCTTGAAGAATAGTGCTGTAACCCAGTAGTGCCAAGATTTGGTATAGGAAGAGCAGTATGAACAGGCTTTGACCCAACAGCTGGCTGCCTCAGTTTTGAGGCAACCCCAAGTACAGGCATGGCTTCTATAAAAGTATCTTCTTGCTGCCAAAGAAAATGCTTCTAACCTCAGTCTGGTAGACTCCAACTTTAGTATTTCCAGAACAAATACTTTAAACAAAACTAGCAGTCATCATGATTTGAAGAAAAAAAACTAATAATATAACTTTCAGGAAGAGGCAACAAAACTTCCCTTCATCTTTAGTTAAGTATCTTTCTTTTTTGCTGGCTTGAATTCTCATATTCTCATTCCCTCATATTCTCTCTCTTTCTCTCTCTCTCTCTCTCTCTCTCTCTCTCTCTCTCTCTCTCTCTCTCTCTCTCTCTCTCTCTCTCTCTCTCTCTCTCTCTCTCTCTCTCTCTTTCTCTCTCTCTCTCTGTCCAGTGATATTAAATACTCCTTTGGGGAGTAAAATCTTCTTGAAGGTAACTGCTACAAAGCTTTCTCCAGGATTAAAGAACTCCTAGTTTTCCTTTTCTCATACAGCAGTCCGAGTCTAAAGCACTGAAAATAAAGAAGAGGAGAAAAACAAAAGGAAAAGTCCTTCAGCTCAACTGTCAAAGTACCCAAGAGACCACAATAGTGGAAGGACAAACATTCTTCCTGACTTCAGAAATAACCAGCCGACACTCTCTATTTAAAGAAAATTGTATTTCCCCCAGCTTAAAAAGAAAAAAAAAATGGACACGATTAATGGCCAAAACAAACAGCTGTTGGAAGAACTTTTAGCCCGGAAACAATCTCAGCAATGAAGCTGTTTGTCTGATTTCCAGCTATTTTTCACTACTGACAGCCATGAACTACAGTGTTCATTCTGTTTCATCCCATGAAATCAGGTTAACAGTGCAACTAGCTAGAGCTGCTAAATCGTTCAACACACCAGTCTAGGTCACGAAATACAGTAAATACAGAGGGCACCAGCCATAGAATAATCGTTGTTTCTAAATTTAATAATTACAACAAAAATATCCATAGCTAATACATACATGGAATGTATTACATAGCAGTTACTGGGAAAAACTTATTTTCTCCACTCATAGAAATGATTACTCAGAGTCACTGGAGTAATTCAACCAACATCATGTAGTTAGAAAAGAAAAGAGCCTCTACTATTTAAAGAGTGACTTTAAAAACCACCTTAGAAACAATTTAAAATAACATTATTACTCAAACTTACTAAATTCAACTTAAAATCCTAAACTTCTGA
The DNA here is from genome assembly GCA_004027555.1 of Craseonycteris thonglongyai. Lineage (NCBI taxonomy): Eukaryota > Metazoa > Chordata > Mammalia > Chiroptera > Craseonycteridae > Craseonycteris > Craseonycteris thonglongyai. The sequence continues at coordinate 2,881 of PVKE010020108.1, forward strand.
AGAGTACCTAAATGTATATTTGATGTCTATGGACAATGCTGCTTCTATCAGTCAAATAATTTTATTAAAATCAGATCCTGTTCCATTTTTGATAAAAGTATGTCAGGATCTATAACAAAAAGCAAGGGATAAGATTTTAAGAAAACATCTGACACATCTGCATTATTATCTTTAGAGTATGCGCACTAAGATAATAAGTATACAAAGGACTTCCTCCATCATTTAGTAAATATCATATTTATGAGACAGTAGCGAGGTTTCATTAGCAATTTTCTATCTAATAACAGGAATTTACTTAATTTCAGATCCCTCATGTTTCTGTTTGAGAATTCTGTAAGATAGACAGATTTATTCCTGTTTTTTTTATTTAGAAGATCTATGTTATATTTATCAAATATTTTAAGAATTAATAATATTGCAAGTGAAGTTCCTAGAAAAATGAGTGGACATTTAGTATATGTTCAATAAATGGTAGCAATTTTGACAATCATAAACCATTATTGTAGAAAATGACTCTCTATAATAAGAAATGATTTCCTTTGTCTACTATTTCTAGCTTTAAAATTATTATGTACTTTTAAGTAAGAAAAATAATTTACAGGTTAAAGCCAATAACTAAAGTCAAATTTGTATGTTCTTTTGATAAAAATATAGAAGAAATTAAAATGCAAGTAAGAAATCTTGACAACTTTTAATAAAGTAACTCAAGTTACTTTACCTAATGGGATATATAAGGAATAAATACAACACTAGTGGTGATAAAGAAATGAAATGATCACTCTGAGAAAGTAGGTTACTATACATTTACAAATCACTTAACACACTATCCCACTCAGAGACTGTAAGAATTTGAAAATCTAGAGATGTTCACATTCCTAAAATGGGGTTTAAACTACTTATATGGGGAAATATATGCATCCTGTAGTCCTTACATTGCAAACAAAATGACATACCTGAAAGTAATAGGACTTAAGGGAAAAATTGGTTGTGGGGAGACCATTCAAAACACACACAACTTTGTGAGCATATTACTAGCAAAAGTAATATTGGTACCTACCTTAGAAAATAATTTGGACTACCCAAGAAAGCAGTTCAGATCAGAGTTAAAGAAAAAAAAATGAATAGAAGTGGTAACAATGCCTTTATTAGAATCAGTGGAAGGCAAACTCTGTGCCAACAGGTTTACCATAGACTGCATGGAGGGCAATGCCAACTGCAGGCATTTAAGAGCCACACAAGACACGGGGCATGCCCCTTGGGTGAGGAAGCCCCAGTACTGTCAAAACTCAGCTACAGGGGCACCTGCTAACTAAATAGTATGAAAGTCGAGGGGTTATTTTCTCACCCAAGGTAATAATTTTACTATGACTATTCCCTTGGCCTAGAATACATCACATATTAAGGTTACACAACTTCCACATTATACCCACATAATTCTATATAGCAATTGCAAGTGAGCTAATTGGTATATGATGGAACAGAACACACTTGCTGATAGCATCCATTTAAAAAAAAATGTGTTCACATTCAATAAGATGTCTTTTCACTTTGAAATGCCTTTTGCTTATTACACAATCATTTCACTATGACTGAAATATAGTGTTGACATTAGTTGTAACTGTTGACTAATTCTATGCAGTAACAGCCACCAATAACAAAACAAAACAAGTTAAATTATTATAGAGAATGAATTGTGAGCCAGGAGCAGTCTTCCCATTTCATATTAAGAATACCACCTTTGAACAGGAGACAAAGGCGCAGAGAAGTTAAGTAATTAGTTTCACATTATAGAATATGGGTTTCTCAAACTGAGATCAAGAAAGTGCCATCTAGAATGCTTGCTAAACATACAAATAACTGGATTAATCCCAAACCTACCAAGTAAGAATGGTGCAGGAGAAGGAAAAGCCTGAGAAGGCTTTTAGATTCTCCTATACGCTAAAATTTAAGACATGTATTTTAGTGGATTTGTCATGTGACAATTCAGGGAATGCATTCTAAAGTTGGGGTGCCTGTAGGAAGATCTCTGCTTCCTCACTTACTAGCCATGGGAAACTGCTATTTGCTTGAGCCTCGGTTTCATCATCTGTAAAATGGGAAAAAGTAATTGGAAATCTTTGACAGGTAGCTGTGAGAAATGAAACTATTGTATGAAGTTACGTATTAGAACAGAGTCTAGCACCTAGTAAGTGCTCAATAAATGTTAGCTATTGATATTCTAAGAAATACAATAACCTTGAGAGTTAATCAGAAAAGGTCAGGAAGCATAGTTGAAGAATTTGGCCAGGATCCTAAGGGTTAATAGAATTGACCTAAGGGGAGAAAAACCTGAAAATAAAAATAAGATATATTACCTGTCATTTTTTTCCCCCATCAAATCTAACAGTAAAAACAGCAGTGACTCCAGAAATACAATGCCTTCTAAAACTAAGCTAGAGCTTCAGACAATAAGAGAATTCCAACCTGGCTACGGTATATTTTATTATCAGTGAATTTAAAAATAAACAACAAAACCTCATGAAATGACAATTTGCTAACTACTATTTATTTATGAGAAACAGAAAGAGAATAACCAACTGTCAACATTAAAAGCATGCCCGTGAAAAGACAAAATACAATTGGTTTTTCAGTTACCTCTGCAGTTTGTAAGTCACATTCCTATCTTTAATAGCTTGATTGAAGTGCAATTTACACATAATGAAATTCAACAATTCTAAGAAAATAATTCAATGTCACCAGAACCATATACATGATCAAGATGTGGAATATTTCCTTCATCCTAAAAACTCTCAAGCCCCTTTGGAATCAATATCCTACTCCATACAACCAGTGAAACGCTTTCTGCCCCATTTTGTCTTCACTAGTCTAGATTGAAATGAAATCAAGCAGTATTTTTGTGTCTGACTCTTGTCATTTAGTATAATGCTTTTGAGATTTATCCATGTTATGTGTACCGATAGCTCTTCCTTTGGTGTGGCTGAGATGAATGCCATTGTACGTTTATGGTGGAATTTGTTGACACATTCATCAGTTGAAGGAAACGTGTGAATTGTTTCCAGTTTGGGAATATTTTCCATAAAGCTCTATAAATATTTTCATGTGCTTTGCGTTGATATTATTTTACATAAATAACTAGGATGGCATTGCTGGGTCATTTAATAAGTATATACTTCATTGTATAAGAAACTGCCACACTGTTTTCAAAAAAATACCATTTGAACTCCCACTAGCAATATATGCAGGTTCCAGTAGTTCCACATACTCATCAAAACTTGTAATTGTCAGTCGTGAATCTTAGCCACTCTAGTGAGGTTGTATGTCACTGCAGCTTTGAGTTTTTCTAATAATTTACTGAGGTTGAGCATACTTTTATGTATTTGTTTACTATACCATCCATGTATCTATCACCTTTGGTGAAATGTCTGTTCAAACTTTTGCCTATCTTTGTTTATCTTCCTAACTGAATATTAATAGCTCTTATATATTTTGGACATAGGTTGCTTCTTAGATAATGTTTTGAAAGCATTTCCTGCTAGTTGCAGCTTACCTTTTGTTAGGAGACAACTCTCCATATATTTCTCACATTTTTGAAGTTCTTATAAGCTGAGGCCTTAACTGTCCTGTTATGTTAAATTATCTTTTTAAGAATTTTGAGTAGTAAACAGTATTGGAAAATAGATGAGAAAGCCTTGGAAGACAGAAATGGTGTTTCCCTTTGGAGCATAGAAGTAGATTTGTTTCATTGTTTGTTTTGTTTTACTGTCTATTATAATAAAAATATAACTCCCTCCAGAAAAAAAAGTTGACGGAGATCTGCTTACAACTAATCATAAAAGATTTATGTTCCCTAAGCTCAAAGTTCCTCTCCTAGCACCCAGCCCACCCCACGTGAGATATCACCTGGTCCTTGTCACACTGTCCTGTAGAAACTGGGGTTTGAAAAACCTGCACAAGGAAATGATGATATTATGCGATTGCTAATGTTTTGAATAATAATCTGTCCTTGGTCTCTAAAAATGAAGTCTAAAGACTCAGCCAGAATCGATGAATATACTCATATGCCATGTTAATGTTATATTGCAAATGTTGAAATCTCAGACCCCTCACAGTTCTTGACACCCTGCTGTGACCTTAGCATTGTCTTTTCACAATATTGTCAATTTTTGCTTTACATATTTTAGAGATTCAACCTTCACTTCATACACCTTTAGGATTCTTATTTCATCTTTATGAATTGACTCCTTTAACATACATAATCTAAAAACCCTTTATTTTTTTAAGAATGGCTCATTAAAAATTTGTGTTTAAAAATTATATACATAAGTAAATGGCATATATATGTATATATAAGCTATTAACATAATTATATGTGTGTGTGTCACATACATATGTTATAAGAGTACAGGTGATTTTTCCTATTTTTCTTTGCATCTTCTCTGCATTTTCTGGATTTTTGTTTATCTGTTTATTAAATTTGGGGTGACATCGGATATGAAAATTATATGTTTCAAGTGTACAAATCTATAATACATCGCCTATGTGTTACAGTGTGTAACCAACAAGAGTCAGTTCTTCCATCACCATATCCTTGACCCCCCCCCAACCTTCCCCACTGCCCTCCCCCTTATGCTCTGGTAACCACTAAATTTTTATCTGTGCCAATAAGTTTCTGTTTCTTTGTATGTTTGTCTTGTTTCTTTGTTGCTTTCAGTTTTATATCCCACATACAAGTGAGGTCATTTGGTCCGTGAGTTTTTCTGTCTAACATGATAATCTCAAGATCCATTCACATTGTCCCAAATGGCACTATTTCATATTTTCTTATGGCTGAGAATCACATGTCAAAGGACACTGTGGTTGTTTTCACGTATTGGCCACCATGAATAATGCTGCAATGAACATAACAGTACTATTCTAAAGTATACTTTGTGTGTTACTTTGATAGATTAGTGATTGGTAAAAAATTTCCATCTTTTACCTTAAGCCCTGTCTTTATAGTGTATCACCTGTAGGCAAAACATATTTTATCCCATTCTCTATTTCTTCTGACAATATGTGTCTTTTAATTAGTGTGCTGATACCATTTCAATTTAATGTAGTTATCAATACAACTGTTTTAAAACTACCATCTTACCATTAGTTTTCTATTTGTTGTTTACAATAACTGTTTACTTTTCAATTACAGTTGATATAAAATATTATATTAGTTTCAGGTGTACAACATAGTGATTAGACATTTATATACCTTATGATAAATCAAGTGCCTATCTGATACTATACATAGTTATTATAATATTATTTGACTCTATTCTTATGCTATATTTTACATTCTCATGACTATTTTGTAGCTGCCAGCTTGTACTACTTAATCCCTTCCCCCTTTTCACCCATCCATCCAACCCTCTTCCCATCTGGCAACCATCAAAATGTTCTATGTATCTATGAGTTTATTTCTGTTTTCTTTGTTTATCATGTTCTTTAGATTTTACATGTAATTATTTGTATTTCTCTGTCTGACCTCTTTCATTTTTGCATACCGGTAATACCCTCTGGGCCAACAGACATTGTTGCAGATGGCAAGATTTCATTCTTTTGATGGCTGAGTAATATTCCATTGTATAGATGTAGCACTTCTCCTTTATCTATGCATCTGTTGATGGACAACTAGGAAAAAGGTGTCCCTCCAGCCCCTGCCCCAAAACCAGACAATTCAGTTTCTACTTGTATGTCCCTGGCATCTTTTGAGCTGCTGTTCCAGAACTGGATCTCAGACTAAGTCCCTCAGCGAGTTGGTCTGTGTGTGGGCCCTTTAAGAGGAGGGTCTGGGACTCCAGCCACCCTCCATCTCACTCAGCCATAAATTCTGCTGGTTTGTCACAGCCACAAGTTGTGGGGACTTCTCTTTCCAAGACTGAAACCTCAGGTTTGGGAGCCTGGTCTAGGGCTGGGACCCCTCGCACCTCCTTAGCAGAGATATCCCTCCCAATTTTCAACTGTCTCAGGTGAGTGTGGGACCTGCCTGTTCGAAGCCTCCAAACTGCCCACCAGTCTTCACATGGCTTCTTCTGTAAGTTCCCAGTTATAGGACTTCTTTTCACCTAGATTTCTGATAATTTTCAGTGATGACTGTTCTGTAATTTAGCTGTAATTTTTTAAAGATTTATTATTTTGACAGAGAAAAAGAGAGACAGAGAAACAGAGAGAAAAGGGAGGGCCCAGAGCAGTCTCCATAGTTGCACATCATCAGTTTTAGACATGGTTTCATTCCACACAGGTGGGTACAGGTCGCAGAGGGCAAGAACTGGGCCAGGGGCTTCCCTCATGGGAGGCAAGTGCCCCCACCTCCCACCCCGCTTCTTACCTGAGGCCTCCCACATGGGAAGCATGCCCAGAGTAGGAACTGAATTGGGGGCCTCCCACATGGGAAACTTGCCCCAGAGAGAACTGAACTGGGGGTCTCCCACATGGGAAGCACACCCCAGTTCAGCATATGGGTCTGCACGGGCTGGGGCCAGGATATAATCCTTGTACCTTGGGGCTGCAAGATGAGTGCTATAACCGCTGAGCCATCCCGGCCTCCTCTAGTTGTAATTTTGATGTGGTCGTTAGAGGAGGTGAGCACTTTCTGTTTATCCTTTATTCTTTTTTCCCTTTCTTGCATTCTTTGGATCAATACAATTGTTTTATGACTACCTTTTTCTCTACTACTGGTTTATTTATTTATTTATTTATTTTATTTTATTTTATTTTTTGAACTGAACTGGGGCCTCACTGCATTCGGGAAGCACACCCCAGTTCAGCACATGGGTCTGCCTGGGCCAGAGCCAGGATTCGATCCTCGGTCCTCGGGGCTTCAAAGCAAGCGCTTAACCCCCTGAGCCATCCCAGCTTTCCAACTACTATTGAATTAAATACTTACAGTTCTATGTCTTACCATTGTTTAGTGGTTGCTTTAGTGTTTAACATATAAACTACTAACTTATTACAGTATGTCTTTGATTAATATTAAACAACTTTATATATAATGTACAAGCCCCACAATATTTTACTTTCATCTTCCCTTTACATTTTTATGTTAAGATTGTCATATAATTTTTTGGTGTATACATTGAAATAGAACATTTTAATTTTGTTCAGAAATTTTCAATTACCCTTTATAGAATATTTTTTAATGCATTTTATATTTACCCACATAAGTTCTATTTCTGATGGTCTTCTTTACTTGTAAATGCAAATTTCCATCTGGTATTATTTTTCTTCTCCCTGAATAGTCTATTGGAATATTTATTTTATTGCATATTTGCTGGTGAGTAACTGGCTCAGTATTTGTTTGGCTGAAAACAATTTTCACCTCCTTTTTGAAAGAACTTTTTTTATGAGCATGGAATTTTAAGTTAACAATTTTCCTTATTCACTATGCTGCTCTATTGTTTTTCACTAGCATAGTTTCTAAGGAGAATTCTGTTATTAATATAATTCTGATATTTGTTCCTCATATTATGGCTATCATCCAGTTTGTTAAAATTTTCTCTTTATTACTCATTTTCAATAACTTAATTTTTGTTATATTTCTTCCATTTTGTGTTTTGGGTTTTTTTTTTCTGATTTCTACTGAAAACCTCTTATCCAAGATTCTGCTAAAGCAACATCTTAGGAAATATTCTCTGAACATGACTCATATCAAGGTCCTCTCTTTGGTGTGCTACATCCTGTGTCACTCCATCCTGTACATAGATATGTCCCAACATTGGCCCAATCAGCTCAAAAGTATCTGTCTTTTCCATTAGGCTCCACAATAACATATATGGGCTCATCTTTGTACTCCAGCACGTTTGAGGGGAGTTGCTTCGTGCTCTATTTCACCCCAAGAGTTCTCTTTCTCCCTGTTGAGTGTTTCCAAAGCATCATATTAGAAAGAAGTCTGGGCTTTTGCCTTAGATGTAAAATTAGTCAAATTTGTCAGTATTTTATGTTAGTTGCGATGTTCATAAAGATTGCTTTACTTATAAATATATAGTATATACACGTAACAGCAATATTAAGGCATTTTGTGTTATTTGGCTTTATAGTTCTATAAAATTTCAGAACTTTTTGATATTCATTTCTAAAAATATTTGTCTGCCTCCCCTTTTCCTTTGGAGGCTACAATTACACATATGTTGTACCTTTTGCTCTTAAAGCAAAAGTTACTAAAGCTGTGTTTATTGAAATCTTTTTAACTCTGATCATTTTACATACAATTCACTTCTACTGTTATGTTTTCAAGTTCATCAATATTTACTTAGATAGTATTTAATCTGTTGTTAACCCTATCTTGTATATTTTATTTCAGATAAAACATTTTTCATATGTAGAAAATTGACTGGGTGTCTTCTAAATCTATTATTTCTCTTCTTATAATATTCATATTCTCTTTTACTTTCCAAAACATATGAGGCCTATTTGTAATTGTTGTGTAATATTCTAATCCAATACTTTAATTATCTCTATCATTTTGGAGGCATGTATCTATTAATGGACCTTTTTTTCTCTCAGATGAGAGTCATGTTATTCTGTGTTTTATATGCCTGGGAATTTCTTACAGAATTGTAGATGTTTTGAATTATACTTTGTGGCATGCTGGATTTCAAATATTCTGACTTCGTAACAGTATACAAATTAGCTTTGAGACTATCATATATGCTACGTTAAAGAAGCAGCTTTTTGTCTAACACTAACACAACTCATAAAAGAAATATACTTTTTAAAACTCTAAAACATACTCATACCTCATGTACTAATTTAATCTCTCCACTTCAGTTGGGGATATATCAAATATTCCCAGGCTTACATGAGTTCTAGGAATTATCATATTCTTTTTTTTTTAATATTTATTTATTTTTATTGTTTTTTGACAGAGAGAGAACTGAACTGGGGGAGCTCCCAGTTCAGCATATGGTTCTGCACAGGCCAGGGCCGGGATTTGATCCCTGGTCCCCGGCGCCGCAAGGTGAACGCTTAACTCATTGAGCCATCCCAGCTTCCCCGGAATTATCATATTCTTTTCTGATGTTTGTCTCCTTGGTCTTTGTTGGTTTACCTCTTTTTTATTATATTTTATTTGTTTGTTTGTTTGTTTGTTTGTTTGTGAGAGAGAGAGAGAAGTGGGGAGGGCCCAGAGCAGTCTCCATAGTTGTACATCATTAGTTGTGACATAGTTTCATTCCACACAGGTGGATGTGGGGCTGTGGGGGACAGGAACCTTACTGGGGGCCTCCTGTATAGGAGGCAAGAACCTTCACAGCCATCCCACTGGATACCAGTTGTGCTGTAGTTCAGCCCATGGGTTTACACAGGCCGCAGCCAGGATTCGAACCCTAAACCTTGCGATTGCAAGGCAAGTGTTCAACCACTGAGCTACCCCAGCATGCCCACAGTTTCCTCTTTTACACGTACAGAGGTCCTCTGTCAAACACTGGAGAGAAAAGTTCTATAAGTTTCCAATGTTCATTCTCATTCATATTCATTCATTCTCTCTCTCTCTCTCTCTCTCTCTCTCTCTCTCTCTCTCTCCCTCTCTCAGCCTTCCTTTCTGATACTCTGAGAAATTTTAGACCTTAGGCTTTCCTGAACTTTTATTTCAGTCTCTACCACTTAGCACAGCAGTGGAACTCAAGTTGGGTTCTCCTCCATCCCTAAACTATGATCTGGATAGTGCCTCTAGAAAGTAAGTGGGCACAAAAATAGGACACTCCTTTCATTGTCCTTTTCTCAGGGGTCATATAGAACTGTGCTGTTTTATGTCCAATGGCTGAATAATGTTACTTTATATACTGTTGTCCAGTTTCTAATTGTTTAAGACAGGAGAATAAATCATATTCCTGTTCATCTATAACAGTTAGAAGCAAAAAGTAAAGTGATACTTTAATACTTTTCTTTCTCCTGTTCATCTTGAAAACACACTGGGAATTAACAGTTTTTCAAGTTAGACCTCAAGAACCTTCACTGGTTAGTCTCCATATAGCTAAGAATGTCTCTTCGTCTTAGAGAAAAAATAATTTTCACTGACAGCTCACAAAATGGTTGATTGATTAAGTTAGACTGTCTTCCAGATATAAAGAGAAAATTTAAATAATAAAAAATAACTTAAGATATAGTTAACATGAAGTTAAAACTATTCTCCAGACTTAGCTTCAAACACTTAAAACTCTGAGGTCGGTCTTGAAATTTCCCTTGCCAGAAACCCAATTTTCATCTTTTCTTTTTTTTTCAGATATCTGGGGGAAAAAAATTGATGCATAGAGAAGTATTAGCCATACAGTATATCTGAGGGGGTAATAGGCCAAGACTTGCCTTTATTGTGGTAGTGAGCAGGGGAAAATAAGGTAAACCAGCTGGCTGAAACATAAAGTCAGGTGATGACTACAAAGGAGCCAATAATAAAATAGTTAATGGGTTTCTGGAAATATACACAATGACCACTAAAATGAGGAACAACTCAGGAAATATGAAAGCTGGTTATATGTTTGCTCTATGGTACATGTTTACCATCTTAAGGTTTCCTTACAATACGCTACTGATACAGTTAATTGAGCAAATGAAATTCATCAAACTCAGTAGGCCTCTTAACCATAAAGTATAATGAAAAGCAAATGTAGTGTGCTTTGAAATGGCATTGCATGTTATACTCACCCTTTTAGAATATCAGCCCTCTGATTCAAAAATATACACATCTGGAGAAAGGATAGCAATTTTATTACAACAAAATCATTTCAATAGTCTTGCTAGATAAATTTCAGTGCTCCAACAAGACAGTGGACCTTACAAGTCTAAATAAGTATTCAAAAGGAACACTGTTAACTTTAAAAATATTTATACTTAAAAGAACTCCACCTGTAGGCACACATGTACACAAATACACTGTGTTTTACAGGTAAAGAAAGGCACCTTGAACCAAGTCATGACAATTTAGGGGGAGGAAAATGCAACCAAATAATTTTAGGTATAACAGTATATTAAAACACTGCTGTTCCTTTGCCACTTTTATTATTTTCAGAATGTTATATATAGTAAATAAGAATTGGTTAAAATAAATAAGATGACACATCAAAACATAACAGTTTAAAAAGTATCAATAAAAATGTTGTTCACAAAGGCTGTACCTTGTAGCTATGAGGAATTTGCAAGAACATGATTTGGAATACGATGCACTGTCATATGTCACGCACCTTACTGCATGAAATATGACCACTGCTCTTCCTGTCTCAGAGTAGAAATGTTAACTATCCCCCGCTTTATTTCAGATACATTGAGGGTGCATCAGGTATCTTTTGTGTATTGAGAAGAAATCATTTCTAAAGTTACTTTTGAAATTTATCTATTTTTATATTTTAACACAAGGTAGCAATATAGTCACCTGTGACTTTAACCCTAAAAAGAGTGAATTAAATTAATTGCTGCCCATGATCAGCAGACACTTCCCTTAGTTCCAGCAAAAGTTCTAAAGTTCAGATAGAAGTTTCATATCCATTCTAGGAGACCACCCAGAAAGCCACCCAAGTCAATAGCCTCTCAAAGGTGGTCTTAATCAGATCATGCACATTGTACTAGGAACTCTGGGGATATTTCAAAACAGCTGTGTGTGTGTGTGTGTATACACATGCATGCGCGCGCGCGTGTGTGCATGTGCACACATTCATGCAGAGAAAGAGAGGAAAGAGAGAGATGAGAGAGAGAGGAGAAATATTGGAAGTTTCAGCCAGATTGCCTATTAGTCAAACTATATGAAGACATGAAAATAGGGAAGGGGAATCAGGAAGTGTAAGAATGAAAGCCTGAGGCCTAATGATAAGTCTCTATTTCTGAAAATTGTATTCAGTTGCTTGGTCAGCAATGTAAAAATTACATACGAACATATATTGACTTATGAACATCTATGTATTCCACGGCCATCACTTGTAGTTTTGCGCCTTTGACATCTGAATGGTGCAGTGTGCAGTTTTCCCAGCTGTGTGTATTCGCAATAGCCCAGAAATAAAATGAAACCAATAGCGGGAATACCATGTTTCTTGCTCAGAGGCATTTCGTCCATTAGATTCAGAAATATATAGAAAACATATCATAAATGATGGAAGCTTTAAGTACACTCTTTAAAGCATCTGAGGAAATGCTTCAAAGTTTTCTTTTCCTCTGCTATTTACCTAGTTTTCCTTTTATGTTTCCTCTTACTGACATTACATCCATCCTGACCTTGCTGCCAATTTTCCTACTAAAATGCTGATGTCCAGGACTAGTCCCTTCATGTCCATATTATCTGAGTTCAAAGGCTTTCTTTTCTTAAAATTTCATAGTAGAAACTATTGCCTAACTCTTTCTCTTGTATTTCTTGGTTATTGGTTTCATGAACCACACATAAGATGGCTGTCCTGAAAAAAAACAAGCCATTGTCAATAGAACAAGAATGGTTACATGGCTGGACACTTTCCAGACAGCTCTTATCTGTTGTGCTAAAATATCTCCCCTTTCCTGTTAATAATGCTGAGACTATGAAAATAACTTAATAGAAAAACATAATGCTGAAAAAGTACATACATTTCTATAGACTTTTAATTCAGAATTTTTTTTTTAACATTAGCATAGAATATACAAAGGCTGTCCAGAAAGTATCCAGCCATGGAACTGTTCTCATTATATTGACAATGGCCGAATTGTTTCCAGATAACCTTCATATATGAGGTGCTTCCAATTTTTCACAAAGTTAACATTTTAGGCTAATGCTAAAAAGTTTTGTTTTCTTTATTCCCCCATCCCTGCATCCATATTCTCTTGCTAATTATTTTTGCAAAAATATTCTGTTTATCCCCTTACAATGCTTGCACAAAATATTTATAAACTTTAGGGGGTGGGCATGATGAATATAGAAACAAATGTATAACTCAGTTTGATATCTAAAACTGGTATCTATTTTCCTTTATTCAATAGCTATATATCTAATGAATTGAAGAGATTTCACCAATTTAAAACACATGAGAATTTAAAAAATTGCTGATAACCTGCTATTAAGTATCTCATGGTAAACTAAATTTTCATTCAATAAAAGAGGAAGTTTGACTCTTACTAACCTTAGCTTAAAATACTTATTATTAATCAGCTCATGTACTTTCAGGATGAGTAGCACATTTAAACCATAGTTCTGTTAGTATTTAGCTCAGACTTAAAGGAAAAAAAGGGTGAAGTGAGCAGGAACCACCAAAAATATTTATAAGGCTCCCACTGGTCTCATAAAAAGTTCCCAGGAACATCAATTGCTGCCATGAGTCTTCTCTTTGCCAAGTTCTGTAACAGCAACAAGAGAAGCTCTGAGATCAGTCAAGTCCACTCGCACTGACAGGTATCTCCTTAGTCACTAGAAATGCCTGCAATGGATTTTAAGAATAAGAAGAAAATTTGCACAGCCAAAATACAATGCAATGAAGCACCATCAGATTTGCTGAAAATGGGGTGGGCTGAAATCAATCAACAATCGGTAAAATACATATTACATGTGAAATCAGAATCCAGAAAACAAGCAATCGGCTAGATTTTTAAATAATTGGGCTTTACAATAATTCAACTTGGCTTATTAATACATTTATTTTCATATTTTTATCATACGTAAAATAAAATCTCTCATGTATTTCTGGAATTGATAGAATAAAAGTTTCTTTATTCAGGTGCAGATAGGCTGAACAACCAAATTCTAAAGATAAAAAGTAATGAGTTATTTTTTCTTCTTCTCTAAACACTTTCTGACAGAGACCATCAGATACTAACATAAATTCTTGCAAATGTACTGATTTACTCCAGAGTTTCCTAACAGAACTGTTAAATTTTACAAGAGGCACTGAAAACAAAAGGTGTTAGCAGCATTCATGTACTCAGCCCTGGGAACAACATTGCCAGCTTTCCACACTTTGCTACTTCCTATACTTTCTGACAAAAAAACAAAACAAAACAAAAAAAACAACCAGGCAAACAAAATAAAACAAAACACGATGAACAAACATAAATGGAAAGTTTCATAATTCTAATTGGATGTGGTAGAGGCTTCTATTCATATAAAGCCAATTTCCCTGTTTCCTGTTAAACATTAAGATTTCTCGTTAGAAATACATCATTTTCAGAGGACAGTTTTAAAAACATTGCTGAAAGCATGTGCATTCTCCAAGTTTTATGTCTGCAATTCTTCCTGCAATGACAGCATATTTGCATTTTCTACAATACCTATCCCAGAGTCTCATGAAATAAGATTGGGAGTTTCTGGAAGAATGACATTAGGAGAAATCAAATCAATTCAATTGTATGGCTCACTAAAAGTTATTTAAATCATTAACCTTCATCTTCTTTGAAATTGTTTTTGTTTAGATTCATCAGGAAGGATCTCTGCATTGTCCCAATCCTCCACCCACCCACCCACACAAAAGCCTAGTGTCTCCACATATTTATTTTACCATACCTCAGCTTCTAATTCTTTGCTTATGGCATCTTATCTAAAAAATACTGTATTAATCGTCCAAAGTTATTAAGTGATAATACCAGGTTCTACATGTGTAGATCTCTTCCTTCAAGCTGTTGAGGAACTACACGAAAATGTTGCCTGATAGTTGAAAGATGCTTAGAAACATCTGCCCAGCTGAATTTACCTTTGAGTATAAAACAAGGTAAACGGGAGACCAGTGGTGAGGTTTCCCCACCATCATGCATCTCTCAGCTGGGTTTTAAGAGGTATCTTATATAACAGGCATATGGAGACCATAACAAGAAAAATAATGGAAAAAAATCCTGCCACTAACACAATAATAAAGATGTAGTGACCATTTAATTGCACATCTGGTAATGCTAACAGCTGAAAAGGAGAAAATGCTTTGTCAAAAAAAAAAAAATTCAGGAGAGGATAACATTTACTCCTGCAGTAAAAAGTCGAATACAGTATCAACAGAATCATTAGAACAGTCCCATCTTTTGGCTTCCCTGGGCCATACTGGAAAAGGGAGAATTGTCTTGGGCCACACGTGAAATATACTAACACTAACAACAGTTGATGAGCTAAAAAGAAAAATCCCCCCAAAATCTCATAATGTTTTAAGAAAGTTTACGAATTTGTGTTGGGCCACATTCAAAGCCATCCTGAGCCACAATGTGGCACATGGTCCATGGTTGGACAAGCTCGTACTAGAAGAACTCTGTAAAGCTTTTTAATCAGCAAGCAATGCTGTCAAGGAAACTGAAGAAGTAAAAAGGAAGAAACGTTTTAAATTAAGTAAACTTAGTGGCTTTTCTTCTTGAGTTTTTCTCCAGGATATTGAAATTTTTTTTTTTTTTAAGATTTATTTATTCTTTTTGACAGAAACAGAGAGAAACAAAGAGAAGGGGAAGAACCCAGAGCAGTTTCCACAGTTGTATGTCCTCATTTTTCGACATGGTTTCTTTCATTCCACATAAGTGGGCGGGGGCTGCACAGAGCAGGAACCAGGTTGGGGGCCTCCCGCACGGGAGGCACACCCCCTCGAGCCAGAGAGTTAGTGAGAATGGAACTGGGGGCCTCCTGCATGGGAAGCACACTCCTGTTCAGCATATGGGTCTGCACAGACCAGGGCCAGGATTTGATCCTACGTCCCCAAGGCTGTAAAGCAAGTCCTCAGCCTGCTGAGCCATCCTGGCTTCCCCTTGGGTTTAAACAGAGCATTTCTGGGGTGGAGGGGTGGGGCCAACAAACATAATAAAACAAAACCAAAAAGCAAATCTTATTCCTTCACAGAACATTCAATACAAGCACAAAAGAACTAGTGAATTCTAAAGAGGGTATTGCAACCCTAGCCAACTTTTTTTTTTTTTTAAGATTTATTTTATTATTTTTGACAGAAAGAAAGACAGAGACAGAGAGTAGTGCGCGGGCCCAGAGCAGTCTCCACAGTTGTACATCTTCAGTTTTCTACATGGTGTCATTCTACAGAGGTGGGCGGGGGCTGGGGGATGGGGGCAAAGGGCAGTAACCTGGCTTGGGGCCTCCCACCTGGGAGGCACTCCCCTGCAAGCTGGGGGCTGAACCGGGGGCCTCCCACATGGGAAACACTCCCCAGTTCAGCAGATGGGTCCCCACAGGCTGGGGCTGGGACTCGATCCTTGGACCCTGGGGCTGCAAGAAAAGTGCTCAACCTGCTGAGCCATCCGGCTTCCCCAAGCAATCTTAAAATAGTGAGCTCCATTTAGATAAGCTTAAAAGTTCACTTGCTCTCTTTCTCCTCGTTTTCATTTTGTTGGTGTTATTCATACCTCAGCATCTGAACTCCTACAAGGATCTTTCTATAACTTCATCACCACAGTTGCAGTAAATTCAAATTAAGGGTAAATAAATAGCCACCAAAAATATGGAAAGAGTATAATAGATTGGAAAGGAGAATGAAAAAATTGAGATTAAAAGGAGCAGCTGCAGTTGTACAGGCATTCCTTCTTCCCTCAATTCAGTCTGTCAGTCAGCCAGAATTCATGCAGTTGTTAATATATACAGGTATATGGCAATTTACTGGTCTCCAAACTAGCAGCTTGAAGTACTCAGTGGAAAACAGTGAGCATTCTCTTCATAGTTTAGAGATAATAAAGATGTTTAGAATTGAGCTGTAAGAGAAGTTGCTAAACCCCTCAAGTAACTTTTTACATATTTGCCTATTTCTAGAGAAGGGGATAGAGGTGCACATATAATAAAATGAAGTGGACATAAAACTAAGTGGAACAAGATATGTGTCTTTAAGTGTCTACTATGTGCACAGCAGTGCAGGGAAGCAGATAGCTAAGCACCTTTGGGTCCACAGCTCAGCGCCATGCAAGACTGATGCAAACAATAGTGCCCGTCAGAAGCTACCTACCTGGTGGCCTCTCCTTCCATTTTTCTAGTCATTTGTGCTTGCATTAGATAGTCCTGAATGATAAACCCATAGGAAAGGAAGCAAATACCATTACCTTAGAGCCTATCTGATAATACTACACTGACCCAGGACCAACCAGCTCTATCTAGAAAGTAAGAGTTTTCTGAGGTACCCACTTTGCAAGAGGCTGCCAAATTCCTTCTCTCTCTAAAAATGCACCTTCTCTGAGGAAGTTAAATGCTTATTTACATATTAATCATAATACAGGTGGTCAACAAGTCTGAAAAAGAATACACTAGATGATGTATTGACATTACAGTACAATGCATCATAAAATAATGGTCTATGTTTCCAGACTTTCTGCTTCTGGCATTTTTAAGACCTAATTTTTAACCCCTTCCAATGAATGGGTTAAAAATGGAAGGGGTTAAAACCCCTTCCACTCATCTTCCCCTTCACATGCCTTGCAATGATCCATAAATCTCCACTAATTCATTCTTAATTATTCTCCCATTAACCTTCTTCCTGCCTTTGAAATTCTATCTTATAGTTCCCAATACTTCTTTCTTAATCCCTGTCCTCTAAAATCATTTGATGTGTGAAACCAACGTGACACAGAACAAATGCATTTCACTTTCTTACATCCCCTGGTGCATACTCATAATTTAAGAGGTTCCAAAATATCATATAATATTAATAGAAAATTATCCAGTTTTCCTTAGACTTTAGATTACTATTTTATTGAGCTATCTAAAAATTTCTAAGTGCCACACCCAAGGTCTAGTTTTGATAGATAACACTCGGCGATCTCAAAATTACAATGTACAGTTCAGAAAGGATGTGGAGATGAAAGGTAGGGACAAACAGATTTGATAAATTATGACATCTCAGGGAGCCATGACCACACTTTATATTACAACTAAGATATTCAAATATAAAGTAATAATTACATGAAAATGCAATGTAATTTAAAAAGCTACAACTTACGAGAGAAAAGATACATGATAATTTGAAAATCCATTCATCCGGGGATATATCAGAACTTTTTAACCTATCTAATCAAAATAGTGAACCTTAGCCTATCCAAATATTAAAAAAAAAAAAAAGTGTCAATATTTACTATGGGTTCCTGAAAATGTATATGCTGCAATTCTGGTAATGAGATGATATTAATATAATAACATAGCAGTATCTTCACAAGACAAGATATTCACTTGGATTTTTTAGGAAATAGCTTCACTGCCCAATCCAGTATGCTCCCTATCAGGGCAAATTCTCATGTCCTTCAGCATAAACAATGTAAGTAACTGGACTCCCCTTAATAAATACTCTGCTGAGCTAAATACAAGTCCTGTTGGGAAAGTATCTAACTATGTAACGATTTTCGTTATGTTGACAACGACTGGATTTTTTTCTGGACAGCCCTCATAGTAAATTGTGACTAAAATTCTGCCTGCAAATTATTCCCTTTTGCACGATTTATGTATTCAGCCAAAAATGTAACTATGAAATAGTGAAGAATGTCTGACTGGGTAGTAAACAGAGCCAGAACTAAAATTCAAGAACCATGTAATCTTCCTCATCAGGGTTCACAACCTTGTCTCTTACCCCACAATACTCTGATGTTCATGACAAGTCCCTTTCCCCGACAGTTTTCAAAGGACCCCTCAATTCATAGCGCCAACTTAAATGAGAGCCAAGTCAGTACCTTCTGCTACAATTTAAAATATCTCCCTCCCAAAACTGTGGACTCACACTCATGAGCATCATGAAGTTCCCGGCCTCACTGATTAGCAGTGCCAGTGGCGGCCGCAGCGGCCAAATTCTAATATTTTAAAACCATGAAAAGGCCTGGAAACAGTCTTAACTTGTTCTCAAAGCTTACACCTCCAGTAGTTTACTGTTTTGCTGCTGTTGGTTTTTAATCACAGGTGAGTTGCACTAACAGGCAATTTCAGTATACCATAATTAAGGACAGTAGGCCTGCACTACTGAGAACCCGCTTTCTTAGGCGGCAAACCGATTCTCCGTGGTTCTTTAGTGCTTTCCACAGGAGCCAGCATTCCCCTTCTATAATGGCCTCTGCTGACCACACATCAGTTGTTTTTATTGGCTCTAACTCAGCCATTCCCTTTGAATTCAATCTCCTCTCCCTGTTGTTGTTTTCCGGGTTTAACATTTCAAATAAAGATCTCCATGGCTTTGGTGTTGCTTTATTTATTTCTCTTTTAATTTGCATGGTGTAGAGTTTGGTGGAAGTAGAGTTCAAAGCCAGTCCATGGCAGAGAAAGCAAAATGTCGATTTGGAGACCATGGCTTCTGAAAGGATTCTTGAGAAATTCATCACAGGGCAGAAAATGTTAGGAGTTGTTGAGATGTTCTCCCCAAATCAATTTTCCCCCAACATATGAAGAGTCACAAGTCTTCAAGGGTCATGGGCATTGACACCTTCCTTCCTGTGGGAGATTAAATTGGGGAGTGTCCATCACCCCCTGGCACAGTGTTAAATTAGGCTCTTTAATGTTGGAGGGATTCTGAATCACCTGGACAGTTGGCTAAAACACAGATGGCTGGCCCCGTCCCCAGAGGCTCTGAAACAGTAGATGTAAGGGTGGGGCCTGAAGATTTGCTTTTCTAAAAAGTTCCTAAATGCTGTTGATGCTGCTGACCTAGGGACCTTATGCTATGAACCTATGTTTTGTAGTGTGAAATAAAGATCAAGAAAGAGGACTTACTTTGACAATAGCTTACATAGATTTACCTATGATGCAGGAAAAAAAAAAAAGAAATAAATGAGGGCACTAGATGTTTTAGAGTTTGCTACTCTTCACTAACATATTTTGAAAAAGTGCTAGATTCTTATCTTTTGAACGCTCTCTAAGAGTTATATTGACCAATCTCGTACCAGCTACGTGGTTGCTGACTACTCCCATCTTCATACTTCCTTACAAACCATCTCATACATACACATTTATTCTGTTTTCCCTAAGCCATTTTATTTTGATCGTTTCTTCTTTTTCTGAGGCTATGTTCTGTGAAGTATCTTCAGGATTTAAGATCGCTCCCCTTTGTGTGAATATAACCAGTGAATGGGGGTTGCAGAGATACGAACAGAACTGAAGGAAAAGCTAAATCCATCAGGTCAGCTGATTTGAACGGGAGAAACTAATGGGCACTTTCTTCAGGACCTTCTATGATTAATTCCAGATTTGTCTGTTACCATGTTCAATGATCACATTTCTGGAAAAGAAAATTGATTCCTATAAATTGGGTCGCATCTCTACCCATCAGCCAGGAAAAGTAGAGTACTTGGATATGTTGTACCACCAAGATAGTATCCCCTTGTGATGGCTTGTCCCCCAAAGTGAAAGGAGTATGCTACCAGCAAATGAGTCAGGAATGACTTTTAGGTAAATGAAAACAAAAGGTTTTCATGGCACACAGGTTTCTAGCTTTTATGTAAACTCCACCCAAGCACCAACCGCTGAGCAAATCCCATTCTCCTTAAGTGTCTGAAATGTTTGTATCAATCCGAGTTTTGCTCAATGATCAAACTTGATTTTTATTAAATCAGAAATTGTTTATACTTTATTGGGACTAAATCACAGATCTCTGAAAAGACTATGGAAGTCAGGGTGGAGAAAAATAAGTTGTTTATTAAAAAGCATTTTATTACTTAAGTTATTATCTTCATGTTTCACTAATTGCTTAGATTTGCATCAGAGTAGGGTTTACAGATATCCAGTCCAAGGAGGGTGTAAGGCAAGTTGAAGAAGTAGAACTGTGAATTGATGTTTGTTCCAATTTTAAATAATTTGAATGGTATGGATTTTAGCAACAGGATATAGGGCTATTTCAGGCAATTGGCAGTGAAATAACACCATGGAAAAGATACATTTCACTGAATGAAGAAATCAAAGAATGGAATAAATTTTGTATGCTTATTTTTATCAATTTTCCAAATATTATGAAAAAATGTCAAGGTTGACGGTAAATAAAAATATGATGATAATGGAATCAGGGTTGCTAATAAAATAAATTAACATCTTTAAAGTCAAGAATCACTTTAACAGATAATTTATGAGATTAAGAATATAAAGAGCTTAAGAGCTAAAACAAAGCAAGATATAAACTTGTATTTTAAACTTATGCACAGTAGAAAATAATTATGGGATATGTTTGTGAATGAAACAACCATAAACCTGAAAATAAGTTTTCTATTACTGCAAAAATTTAACAAACGAAATATAATTTCAATATTTATAAAATTTCCTTTTAGGATGCCACATACATATTAGATCATAATTTTCTCTAAAATCACAATAATGCCATAAAAATATGATGCACCAATTCTACTTCAGAGGATGTATACTCAAAATAATTAAAAATACATACGAAAAATTTACATGTACATGCATGTTCATAGCAGCACTGTTTCTTAATAGTCAAAAGGTAAAAACAGAGTGAAGGTCCATCCATGGATGAGTGGATAAACAAACTGTAGTTTATACATACAATGAAATATGCAGCCATAAAACGGAATGAAGGACCGATATATGCAACAATGTGAATAAGCCCTGAAACATGTTAAGTGAAAGAAGCGGACACAAAGGTTGTAACGTCTAATTCCAACTTCTATGAAAGATCCAGAACAGGTGAAACACAGAGACAGATTGAAGACTGGTGATTGCCTGGAGCCAGAGAGAAGGTAGTAAATGAGGAACAGTTGCTTAATGAGTACAGGGTTTTCTTCTGAAAGAATGAAAGTTTGGGGAAACTAGATGGACTTGGTGATTGCATAACATTATTAATGTACTAAATGTCACTGAATTGTTCACTTTAAAATGGTTAATTTTACATTTTGTTATCTTATTTTATGTCATTCTCATCCTCTCTTCCTTTCCCCCTCCTATCCATGTACTTCCTTTCTTTTAGAGACAATTCAAATGCCATTTATGTTTTAAGACCATCCTTGACAATTCCAGTTTCAAGTTTACTTTCAGTTCTCTGAGTGTTTATGTTGTATTTTATAGTCAGTCATTCAGTCAACAGATATTAATTAAGCACCCACTATGTTTTGTGCTCTGTGTTAAAGCACTGAAAAAGCTTTGGTGAATGCCTTCTGACAACTGGGAAGAATTATATAATCATATCAAACTAAAGAAAAGTCCTTTGGTAAAAAGAAACACAACTAAAGAACATCCAACTCAATAATCTGACTGAGTCTTCGGGACGGTGGTGGTCAGGAAATGCTTCCCTTAATACATGTTTTACCATATATTCTCTTAAATTATTAATGACTAGAATTAGTTTTTCCAATTAGAATATAAGGCCCAGGGGGCAGGGGCTTTTACATGCTAGAAAACATGGCCAGATACCATGTTACTGTCCTACTTTTAAGTGATACTGACAGAATGGACCATAGATGAATAATGGGCAGCTATTCCCAAACAATAGGAGCAGTTGGTGAAGAGATTGAGGTAGAGGATTTTGCACTAGACCTAATATAATGACATTACCAATGAACACATTCCTAAAGTTTCAAAAATTCATCTGCTATGTATGGTTACATGTCATTTTAAGAGGAACTTTTTGAATTGAAAAGGTTAATTTTCCATTTAAGAATCAAATTGCCTTGAATATTTGTTACTAGTTGTCATATCAGGGGAATCTGATTATAAAGCTATTTGTTTTTTGTTTGTTTTTTCACTCTTGTGTGTTTTAAAATAAGCAAATATTCTTAATTAAAATAAGAAAATTTAATAAAACTGAATCAACCTAAACTTTTAAGTGGCAATTTAAAAAACAACTTAACTTGCATATTGGCCTACTTTTATTTATACTGGTTAGGCAGAAATATTTGTTAAAGAGTGAGAAGAACTAAAACATTATTAAGAAACACATTTGCTGACATGTCTGGAATTTCTTAGTTCTATTTAAATTAACATTTCCAAAAGGTACTAAAGAAAAGAAAAATATGTCCAACAGTTGTTGATCTGCAAGATGGCACTAAGTTTTAAGATATTTTTTGATTTTAAAACAATGATCAGTTTATTAATAAAATTACCTTAAAGCAATCAATTATTCACTAAGAAATTAAAGAGAAGATTATTCATATAAAAATAAAATGGATCTTGTATAGAAATATGTACAATAACTAGGAAGTTTAGAAAACTGACCAACAGAATTGCAAATTAAACTGAAAAAGAAGGCAAAACCTGGATCAGTCTTGAGCAGAACAGTTCAAATAGTCAGGCATTTAAAAACCTGGTTTTAATAGATCCTTGATTTAATATTTTCACAACAGCAGAGGTGACAAGCCAATATAAATATTTGGCAATCCAATTTTTGAAGCACCGGAGCAACCAGGAACCCAACCAAAGGCAGATCTGATACACAGACAAAGTACATATCTGCCAAACATTAAAGCCAAACTGATTTGTAATTCACCATGGAAAGAGTCACACAACACTGGTTTTGCTATGAAATAGAAATTAGCAATTTAACCCAATTTAAAGGACAGAGTTCAAATACAAAAAATAAACAACTTGCATCAACAAAGTAATCTGAATTTTTTTCATATCTAAAAGAACAAGAAAGATGGCAACTCATTCTTCAAATTCATTGACTAAAACTTTTAAAAAGATACAGCAAGAAAGAAAGCTAGACAGTGTGATATTAATTACTACAATGTCATTGATTATAGGATGTTATACAATAAATGTACCTTTTTACGTTAGCTTAAGAAGTATTTAAAGTACTAGGTACAGAAAAAGAACATACTTTTAAAAGTTGTTTTGGGCTTGATTAATGTACTTTACTTGAAACTCATTTACATTACTCTAGTATCCATTTCCAGAAAATAATTTGAATTTCTTAGAAAACAGTTCTGTTTTCCTTTTGAATATGGGGGAATTACAGCAAACACATTTTTTCTTATTCCATCTTTCCTTCTTAAAAATCATACATAACCTTGATTGAGCTATAAATGTAAACCACACATTTACTATAACATGATATACCTAACTTCTTGAATCTCTTATGTTTGGTTTTCCTACAGTCAATTATTGTGGGAGAATGAATTATATTTGCTAGAAAAAGTTGTTAACATCTTTTGAGCTGGTTCTTGCCCAGTGCTGACACCTGAACATTTAGGCTAAGTTGGGAAAGGAGAGAATACTAGAAAAAAAAAGGAGATTATTGGTAGCATCAAAATATATACCAAAACCTCTGGGCTAGAATCATCTCTCATATTCTTATATTTTACTTTAAGGCTGAAGGCTTCTTTCAAAAGATGAACTATTTTAAATAGTGGTTTAGCCCACTTTTATATCTATATGTACAATTCAAGGATGTTCTAAAGAGAGTGACCATTCGTTTGTCAAATAGCAGCAACAACTAGGAGCAGAAGTGCCAATGGTAGAAGATATAGTGGCTGTCACTCAGTAGCTTACTAACTGAAAAAGAAGCTAAGATAAGGACCGTCTCATTTAGAAATCATTGAAGAGTGAAGATGAGTGTCTCCGGTGTGCTAAGGGACTTACACATGAAGGGCTGGGGAATGGTGAAGCTAAGACTTCAGAGCAGGTTTCCCTAGGAAAGAAAGTGAAGTCTTAGGGAGCAAGTCACAGTAAGCATTCCAGGTTGTTGTATTAGGAAGAACAGAAAAAAGAAAATTTTAAGTTTCATATACTGAATTTTCCAGTTTGGATGGAGCATGCTACGTTTTTTTAGAGTTTTAGTGTAACAAAATATCCCGTTCCATTTTTATTCATCAAAGAAAAAAAATAATGAAAAAACATCAATGCTTTTGGACTCTAAAAAATGGTACTATAAGAAAACACTGTCAAAACAAAAATGCTGAAATCAGAAGGAAAAACATTGGGGAAGCTGGGATGGCTCAGTGGGTTAAGCGCTCACTTTGTAGCCCCGGGGACCAAGGATCGAATCCCAGCCCTGGCCCATGCGGAACCATATGCTGAACTGGGAGCTCCCCTAGTTCAGTTCTCTCTCTGTCTCTGTATCTCTCCCTCTCTCTCTCCTCTGTCA
>PVKE010020109.1:0-27800 GCA_004027555.1 Craseonycteris thonglongyai
TGAGAGAAGTGTCTGTTAAGGTCATCTGCCCATTTTTTAATTGGATTGCTTGTTTTTTTCTTGTTGAGTTGTACAAGTTCTTTATATATTTTTGATATTAGCCCCTTATCAGAGGCATTGTTTGCAAATATTTTCTCCCAGTTGGTTGGTTGCCTCTTTGCTTTGTTGATGGTTTCCTTTGCAGCGCAGAAGCTTTTTACAAAGCATCATTTTTAATGGTGTCTCTGATGTTAAAGTGTAAAAGTGGAAAGGCGTTTTCTTGACCTGGGGTTTGTGGGTAGGAAGCACCATGAGGAGGCACACGAGGATTGATGCCCACTGTATTGTGAAGTCACCTGGGTAGAAGTGGGGATTAAGTGTGTGTGCAGAAGCCACCAAATATTAGTGTTGGTGCTGAATAGATGTCCAAATATTAGTAATAGCAGTGGGCAGCAGTGACACTGGTGCCGTTGGATGACCTGTTGCCCATGGCTGCTGCTGTGTGTTCCGTGACCATCTTCAGAGCTCAGGAGATGAGTCAGTCACAGAACAGTTAGCTGAGGACACCCCCAGGGGATGAGGGTTAAGCATTAAACTCACCTGCCCTGACCTCCCCCCGCCCCTCCCAACACACACATACATACATTACAGGCTTCCAAACTTGGGACAGGACTTAGCTGGAGCAGGCAGGACAGAGCTTCGTGTTTTTATTTTAGACTGAAAGGGACCTTTGTTTTTTAATTGTTAAATTTATTGGGGTGACATTGGTTAGAAAAAATTACATAAGTTCAAGGTGTACAATTTACATACATCATCTATGTATTGTATTATGTGCTCACCACCCAGAGTCATTTCTCTTTTCATCACCATATATTTAATGCCCCCTCCCTATTACCCCATCCTTCCCTCCTTACCCTCAGGTAACCACTAAACTATTGACTGTACCCATGAGTTTTTCTTCTTTGTTGCTTTCAGTTTTATATTCCACCTATAAATGAGGCCATATGTTTCTTGATTCTTTCAATCTGACTTATTTCACTTACTAAGATGGTTTCAAGGTCCATCCATGTTGTCACAAATGGCTGTATTTCATCTTATTGCTGAGTAGTATTCCATTGTGTAAATGTACCACAACTTCTTCATCTATCAGAGGACACTTTGGTTGTTTCCACGACTTGGCCACTGTGAACAGTGCTGCGATGAGCATTGGGATACATATATCTTTGCAAATTAAGGTTTTCAAGTTTTTTGGGTAGATACCCAGGAGAGGGATTACTGGGTCATATGGTAATTCCATTCCTAAGGACTTTTAAATCCTTGAAAAAATTTTCAAAATAGTTATGAGTGACTTTGAAACAAGACAAAGCAAAGCAAAACATGGATTCTTCTTGAGATACCAACCTGGAGCAGAAAAGGGGAGTCAGCATAACACATTGCTATTCCTCTTATTAAGCTGGTTAGAGGGGCGTGACTCCTTCGGAAAGTGTCCTGGCATCCTGGGTTGTATATAACTCCATCCTTGTCTAGGCAGCAGGGAGGGATCTGAGACAGCCTTTAGGAGGGTGAAGTTGGTGACTAAGGAGCAGCTCTGCTTCTGAGAAGTCCATCAGAGCTCATTACAAAACCAGGAACTGCTGCTAGTCTTCCTCCTATCTCAAGGCAGGCTCTCTAAAAGCAGCATTTTTCTAAGTTTGTTTCTTTACTACAACCCACACAGAGAAATACATTTTACATTATGACCTAGTAAATACACACTCAGTTGAAACAAAAGTTTCATGAAACAGTACATACCCTACTATGTGTATCAGTGATATTTTCTATTCTTTTTTTTTTTTTTTTGCTTTTAATGGAGGTCTACTAATAGACCTAGAACCACAGTTTGAAAAACAGGTGTTGTATTCCCCTGTAATGAATAGCGGGGCAAGCAGGCAGGTGGAGGGTGAGGGTTGGGGTGAGGGCCATCAGCTTAGCAGCAATTCCAGTATAGTGTGCTTATTTCTAGTACCTCGCATGATGCTTCTCTGAGCAAATCCTATCTTCCTGCTCGTAATCACTGTACACCTGTATTAGGGTTCTCCAGAGAAACAGAACCAATAGGATGTATGAGGGCTCCCCGGAAAGTATCCAGCCATATAATAGGAAAAATAGACATTTATGGCCGGATTATTTTTCTGGACAGCCCTCATATACCGAGAGAATGGGATTCATTATAAGAAATTGGCTCACATGATTATGGAGGCTGACAAGTCCAAGATCTGCAAGTTGGAGGCTCAGGAGAGTGGATGGTATAGTTCCAGTCTGAAGCAGCATGCTTGAGACCCAGAAAGAGCCAATGTTTCAGTCTGAATCAGAAGGCAGGAAAAAGCTGATGTCGCAGTTCGAAGGAGGGCAAGGGGAATCCACACTAATTTGTGGAAGGGTGAACCTTTTTGTTCCATTCAGTCCTTTAATGGGTTGGATGAGGCCCATCCACACCAGAGAATGCAATCTGCTTTACTCTGTCTACCCATTCAAATGTCAACCTCATCCAAACCACCCAGAATATGGTTTGACCAGTAGTATCTAGGGCAGGGGTGGCGAACCTTTTGGCAATTGAATGCCAAAGTTTATGAAATAAGAGTATACTCGCTCGACTCGCGTGCCAACCCATCAAGTGAGATAGAGGTATCGATTATTTTTATGTCTATAAGAGGCATAGGATGTTTTTATAACAAAAAACAATAATTTTTTAAATGGTATTCACAATTATTTGTCTTGAAGTTTAAATATTTTATTAGAGTACATAACAAAGGTAATTATATAAATTAAATACCATAGAAAATCTCTATCAGTCATTTATTACATTTTTATTTGGTGTAGAATAACATGATATTATAATAAAATTATAATTTATATGAAACAAAAAGGAAGAAAACGTGACAGAATTAAATTATAATAATAAACATTAGTCATCAAATGCACGGAGTACCCATGAAAATTAAAGAATCCTCTTTATCATTGTTAGTGTGATTTCTGTTGTGCAGAAGAAGACAGATGAATCACATCAGGTTTATATTTTGTTGTTTTTATCATTACACAAGCTGCACTTGAGGCATCAGTTAAATTACTCTTAAAATCGGACTTGACGAGGAGGTTCATAATTGAAAATAATGATTTGACTCAATAGCCCAAACGCATTTTCCATTACTCTGTAAGCACGAGTTAACCTGTAGTTGAAGATGACTTTAGATTTTTCTCCTCAAGCTGTTATTTTACAGTATGGTTTCATGCCATGTTTGTGTAATCTGAAAGCTTTATCTCCAACTATAACATAGGGCACTACTTTATTCGAACCAGGAAGTCTCTCATCTTGAGGAAATATATTTCCCGAAAGCACTTGTTTCCCCATGACAGACTTCGCAAAAATTCCACTGTCCCCCTCTTTTCCATATGACCCAACATCTGTCTATTGCTATAAATTTACAGTTGGCATCAACCAAAGCAAGTGATACAACAGAAAAGTACTCCTTATAATTAAAAAACGTATACGGCGCTCTTCTTTGTCTTCCCATCTGCAACTTAGATCAATTTTAGTTGTTATTTGGTCCCTGTAATCTAAACTCACTGTGAAATTGCCCTTAGCGCCCTCCCAGTTCTGCGTGCCGAAATAAATGCTCCGCGTGCCACTTTGGGCACACGTGCCATAGGTTCGCCACCCTCAATCTAGGCACTCCAAAGCCCAGTCAACTTGAAACATAAAATTAACCATTACACACCCCTATCTCTATTTCCCTAAATAAGACACCGATCTTCGCTCTTACAAGATCTGATTTAATTTAGACTTCAGTAGTAGTGAAATATAAGAACCAAAAACATACATATATATATATAATTTCAAGAGCTCTGTAAATACCTCTTCGGAGAGAGTTCAAGATATATTTCAAAGTGTAGGTTCAACCTCAAAAAATTGTATTGCATCCTCTCATCAGCCAGCCAGGTCAGTTTGAGAAAGCACGAACAAAGTCGTAGTAGTTAATCTTGTCTTCTCCATGAGAGCACATCCTGATTAGCTGCAGAAGAGAGGGAGGGAGCAGGTGAGACAGACGTGTTGGCTGCCCTCAGTGCAGCTGCCAAGCCACGTCCTGGCCCTGTGAACCAGCCCAGAGGTTTTATACCCTCAGGTGATTCTGAAATGACCCTCCGGACCTGGTAGGTAGGTCAGATATTATCGCTTCTTACACTTAATAAAATTAAAGCTCAGGTGGAGTAAACAGCCTGCCTAAGATTTAAGGACTTGACATTTGTATTTATAAAGGCATTGCCATTTTCTAAATGTGTTTTAAAAACCAAAGCACTTTTGCTTTTATATTCCAATACAAGACTTGGTCCATACAGTCTGTGCAGAGTAAGACTGTTAAAACAGCAGGTTGGGGAAGCCGGGATGGCTCAGTGGGTTGGGTGCTCACTTTGCAGCGCTGGGGACCGGGGATCGAATCCCGGCCCCGGCCCGTGCGGACCCATATGCTGAACTGGGAGCTCCCCCAGTTCAGTTCTCTCTCTGTCTCTGTATCTCTCTTTCTCTCTCTCTCTGTCAAAAATAAAAATAAATAAATAAATAAATAAATAAATAAATAAATAAAAAACAATACAAATCTTTAAAAAAAAAATTAAAATAAAATAAAATAAAACAGCAGGTTGCTGTTATCATAGCCTAATCAGAAAATCTAGTTATGTCACTGCTGAAACCATGTCCCCTAAAACTCATCTGTGAGCAGTAGTGAGCCCGCTTGCTGTGGTTACCTTCATAAGACACATGTAAATCCATTCCACCCACCACCCTGCCCGACTTCCTACTGTCCGCAATTCCTCTTTCCCAGTTCAGGTCCCAAATACAGTAGTAGTATACAAATGACTTAAAAATCAAAATGTCAACCTGAGATTTAGGAAGCGAAGTGGATTCTCAGTACACGTGAACAAATACTTGTCCATCTGCCTCCTGCATGCCTTACTAATGTGTCTACAAAATATCCTTCTCACCAACCTAGTCACTGTAGCCCCCCCCAAAAAACTCCTTAAATGAATCTTAACTCTGAACATCCCTTTTTGCTAAAAGATCTTTGAGGTCTACAGCACCTCAATGTTCTTAATCAGTGAGAATCTCAATGATAATAAGCCACAGTTGTAGGCAACCGTGGGAGAAACTTTGTTGTGACTTGTAGGGAAGCCCTGGCTAAAGGGGTTTATAATGAAAAACAGGCATGAAATGCCCTCTTCAACTCATTCATGACAATTCTAGGAGGAGAATGTCCATGTCCATCCTCTATTTGTGACCCTTACAGACAGATGCCACTGTCCCGGGGCAGTGTGGTCACGTCCACTTCCACACTAGTCCTACTGATGGGCTTGTTAACATACTTATCAGGTGTGAAGGATGTCAAAGGCTGCCCACCACCTGCTCAATCCAGTTGCCTTTGAGTCTTCCCTTGGTGGCTGCCCCTCCAGGATCACCTCCTTCAGCCCTGACACAGCTCACCAGGCACTTTGTGCTGTCTAGCCCCATACCATTTAAAGAGAGGCTTTGCAACAGCAATTAGAAAAGAATGCCAATGATAGAATCAAGGGGAAGACCATAATCAGGACCAAACAGAAGATCTGATTTTAATATCTCGGATCTTACCCAGTTATAACAAAATACACATGCAGCTGCCTTTAGGAAAGAATAAACAGTGCTCAGCCTCTGCAGTCAGCCCCGAAGAGTAACTCATACTGACCTCCTTAATCAAGCAATCATCAATAGGGACGTTAAGAGAGTCACAGATTTTAAAGAACATCTCTTTGTCCACATATCCTGAGGCTTCCTTGTCATGAACTTGAAATGCCTCACACATGTTGTCTTTGCATGGATGATCTTTCACTTGCTTCTGGATTGTGTCAATTAATGCTTCCAATTCCTGCACGCCTGGATCCACTTCAGTTTGCTTGCTGTATAGAGAAAGGAAGAAAATGACTAAACTAGGGTATTTACTCTTGACCAATCTTCTCTCTGTAACCAAAGTTCTCTCTTGGTGAAGTTGGGGAAGCTTCTAATGACAAACAACTTTGATGCTGAGCTGACCAACAGCTGAACAGTTGCCTGAGGGCTGACTGATGGCTGACTACGACATCGGGTGACCTGATTAGGGGCAGTTTTCGAATGCCCAATCTAACACCACCAACAACCCCAAGTTCCTTCTTCATGGGACTCACAGGACTATCTCTTAATGCTGTTGCCGAGCTTTATCGTATATGTTATTGCACCCAAAAATATATGTCTGAGTTGAAAAAAATATTTTATCTATAACTATGCAGTCAGGAATCTCTGGTACTTTCAACATTTCCTCTCCAGTTCACTCTGAATTTTGTGAAAGGTTATCTATGGAAGTTAAGAAACTGCTCTATGTGGTGGATTGAGTTTAGGTTTAGCATTTACTGAAATGAAGAGAGGTTAGTAACTCAGAGCATTAGGAATAGGGAGGTCTAATCCCTTCAAATCACAACAAGGATAAGCAGAAGCCTGATTTTTATTTCCTTTGAACATGAAGGTACAGTTATAAAATTCAAGAGTTTTAGAACTAGAAAATCATGTTTCATCTTCACAAATCTGTTTTGTAATAAAATGGGGCTAAAACTCAGTAAGTACTCCTTCCTTTTTCAATGGTGAGAAAATAGACTTGAAGACCTTTTGATTTATTCCAAATTTCCTGTCAGAGGCAAGACCAGAACCGACATCTCTTTTGAGTTCTAACTTCTTTTTTCCAGTATGTCCAACCCCCTCTCACTGAAGCCCTCCCTCTCCTTCTAGACCTTCACAATACCAATCCACCGTTGCTTTTTTAGTTCCTAATTTTTCTTGTATATAATATTCAAAAGGTTCACCATTTCAAATAGCCTTTTAACTTATTTCCCTTTTTACCTGGTGGCGATTCTTGCTGGAAAAGGTATAAAAGTGATATAATCTTTTAGGAACAATTTGGAAACATGAATTTCAAATAATTTATCCTAAGAAAATAACCATGAGTTGTATAAAAAGATACATCTATAAAGATGTTTTGAGGCAGCCTGAATGTAAAAAAAAAAAATCCTGAAATCAGGAGTTGTTAAATAATATATTCTGCAGCATTGACAATGTTGCAGAAAGATTAGGAAGATACATCCTTAGGGAGAAAATCAAGGTACAAAAGTGTGTACAGAATGTTACCTTTTGTGTAAAAGTTGTGGAGGAATATGAATATATATCTAAATGTGCTTATATTGTACAAAGAAATTCTGTGAATATATTTTTAAAAAACAATGAAAGAGGTAGTTCCATATGGAGAATGGAGGGTAAACAAGTAGAAGGAAGATAGGGTAGAAGCAAAACTTTTCTTTGATATCATAAAATATTTTATAGTATATCAATAGTACAATTTTCTGGGTAGGTATGAATGTAATTCCTACTCAGAAAACTACACTATTGATATATTATAAAATATTTTATATAAAAAATGTTTGTATATACTATGAAGTGAAAAAATAAGGTACAGTGACTCTCAATTAACTGGCACCCATGGGGACTGGTAGATGACAGATAAATGTATTTGGCACTCTCAAGCAACCGGTAAAACATTCAAGCAACTGGCAAAAACTTGAAAACTTTTTGTGCTGATTGAGTTTTGGTTAACTGAGTCTACTGTAAATGGTATTACAAAATTATTCTATTTTATATGCATATTAAAACAAAATATTAGAAGTGACATCTGGGTTATAGAATTTTAAGAAATATTTTTGCATATTTCTATTTGTATTTCCTAAATTTTTACTCCCTGAATGTTTTTATTCTGGGCATGTTTTACTTTTTCAGTAAGACCAAAAAATAAAGTTGAAATCTAAATCTTCAGTGTCTAAAATGCTTCCTAGCATTATTTACTATAGAAACAGAATATGTTTATTTGATGTGTAGATAGAACTCTAATCCTATCTACTAAATTATGAATGAGTCTTCCCAGGAATTAGACCCATATCATCCCAGGAGTTAGAGCCATGGTGGAGCATATAAATTTAAAATGTGACCATCCCATCGTTTTGGGAAAGAGAAATCAACTCGCCATTCCCTGAAGAAACCAGATACTGTACTAGTTCACACAACGGGGGAAATGCCCACGGCATCTGTTGCCTCTGAGGAAAATGGAGTAAATTGAGACAGCTTGCAACAGGTGGTACTGTTTAAGACAGAGCTCTTAAAGTTACAGTGCCTACCGTACTTTATTGCAGGGCACCAAGCCAGGGCCTGTTCTGTAGCAGAGCTGCAAGAATAAGGCTTGTTCCATAGGTTAACAGAGAACAAGGGGGCCGGCTGACTATACTTATGGGGACTGCCAACTGAAGGAGGCAGCCAGGTTCCAAACATGTGGACTCTGTGCCAAGCCCCAATGCTTTACCTTTACTTTCATAAAAGCAAACAATTTTATGACTATAGGGTGATTACTCTCCCAGAGGTAAGAAGGATGTCATGGTTTTCAGTCTAAGAATGTTTTATTATCAGTACTCTGGCAAAGCCCTCCCCTTAGCAAGAACTAAACAGAATTCATGTATTTTCTTAAAAAGCAAATATTCTGGGAAGCCGAATGGATCAGTGAGTTAAGCACTCACTTTGCAGCGCTAGGGACCAAGGATCGAATCCCGGCCCCGGCCCGTGCGGAACCATATGCTGAACTGGGGAGCTCCCCCAGTTCTGTTCTCTCTCTGTCTCTGTATCTCTCTCTCTGTGTCTCTGTCAAAAACAATAAAAAAAATTTTTTTAAAAGCAAATATTCTGCAATATTGTTTTTCTTGTGTTTTTTGTTTCTTCTTTTGTTGTTTGGGGTTTTTTGTTTTGGTTTGGTTTGGTTTGGCTTTTGGACATTCTTCGATGGCAGCAATGTGGGGAGCGTTAAAGTGTGGTCATTTCAATTGCAAAGGTTCAGCACTGAACTCCTGGCCTGGTTTTAGCACTCAATTCATGATCCTGGGCCTCCCTTTCACCCCAGTGAAGGTAAACCCACTCCCAGTCACGTGCCTAGAGAGCTTCAGGTAGCCAAGAAATGGAAGAGGAACATCCCTGATTTTTTGGTGCTTTTCTCTGGGAAGGCAGAACAAATTGTATTTAGGAACATGGGCTCTAGAATCTGACTGCCTGATTCAAAACCTCACTTTTGCCACATAAAGTCTGCTGATCTTGAGTAGATTACCAAACTACTCTGTCTGTTTCCTTATCTGTTATATGAGAGTTTTGGGTTTTTTTTAAAGATTTATTTTTATTGTTTTTGACAGAGAGAGAGAGAGAGAGAGAGAGAGAGAGAGAGAGAGAGAGAGAGAGAGAGAGAGAGAGAGATACAGAGACAGAGGCAGAGAGAAGGGGGAAGGCACAGAACAGTCTCCATAGTTGCACATTATTGGTTTTTCCACATAGTTTCATTCCACAGGTGGGTGCGGGGCTGCACAGGGCAGGAACTGGGCCAGGGTCTCACCCCGGCAAGAACCAAACTGGAGGCACTCCCCAGTTCAGCATATGGGTCCGCACGGGCCGGGGCCGGGATTCGATCCCCGGGGCTGCAAAGTGAGCGCTTAACCCACTGAGCCATCCCGGCTTCCCCTATATGAGAGTTTTAAGGGAAGCTGCCTCATAAAGACTGCTGTGAGAATTAAATGCTATTGCGTATGAAGCACTTAGTATTTGACATAGCACACACACACAAATGCTAGCTTTAGCATAAACTGTTAAGCATGACAAGAAACTTGTCTCTAGTAAGGATCCCTTCTCTCCAGAAGTAGAGAGTTAAGATGTTAAAATCACTAACAGAAGGGAGAAAATCACCATTACCATTTAAGAGAGGTACAGAGGATGAAAGGACCAGGAAGAGCCAAAGTAGGAGGTGGCACATGACCTAGGCCTTGAAGGATGTGAGGACTTGAACCTTCATAATAAAATAAAAGAACTACAAATTTTGGAAACAACCTGTGAAAAGGCATGAAGAAAGGAATGCTTGAAGTTATAATATAATAAACCTGTTTGGATTGCACAGGGTATAGGCAGGTAAGCTAGAACTCCTTAAGTTAGAGGGTCATTTGAGGCCATATTATGGAGGTTCTTGAATACCAGATTAAGAACTTTAGGATTTTGGTTTAAAGTCATAGCAATCTATTAAAAGTACTATGATGAAGAAATCAAATAAGATCAAAGAGAAAACTTTAAAGATCTTGAAATAAACAAAAATGGAAATACAACACACTGTACCAATAAGAAAACTTATAGGATGCAGCAAAAGCAGTTCCAGGAGAATAGTTTATAGCGATAAATGCCTACATTAAGAAAAAAGACAGGGGAAGCCAGGATGGCTCAGTGGGTTAAGCGCTCACTTTGCAGCGCCAGGGACCAGGGATCGAATCCCGGCCCCGGCCCGTGCGGAACCATATGCTGAACTGGGAGCTCCCTCAGTTCAGTTCTCTCTCTGTCTCTGTCTCTGTATCTCTCTCTCTGTCAAAAATAAAAATAAATAAACAAAAATATATTTAAAAAAAAAAAAAAGAAAAAAGACAGATTTCAAATAGGGGATGCTGGGATAGCTCAGCAGGTTGAGTGCTTGCCTTGTAGCTATGGGGTCCAGGGATTGAGTCTTGTCCCCAGCCTATGCAAACCCGTATACTGAACTGTGGCTCAACTGGTAACCACCAAGATGGCAGCAGAGGTTCTTGCCTCCCATGTGGGAGGCCCCCACTTTGCTTCCCACCTCACATGACCCCACACCCACCTGTGTGGAATGAAACCATGTCATAACTAATGATGTACAACTA
Source organism: Craseonycteris thonglongyai (assembly GCA_004027555.1). NCBI lineage: Eukaryota > Metazoa > Chordata > Mammalia > Chiroptera > Craseonycteridae > Craseonycteris > Craseonycteris thonglongyai. The sequence goes on from PVKE010020109.1 coordinate 10,807, forward strand.
TGGAGACTGCTCTGGGCCCTTCCCTCTTCTCTCTTACACTTTCTCTTTCTCTTACCTTCTCTCAAACAATAAAATAAATCTTAAAAATAAAGAAAAAAAGACACATCTCTAGTAAACAACCTAACTTTATACCTCAAGGAACTAGAAAAAGAAGAAAAGCTAAGCCCAAAGTCAATAGAAGGAAGGAAATAATAAAATCAGAGCAGAAATAAGTAAAATGTAAACTAAAAAAATAAAAAAATTTATATATATATATATATATATATATATATATATATATATATATATAAAAGGTCAAGAAAACCAAGAATTGCTTTTATGAAAAGATAAACAAAATTGACAAACTTTTAGCTAGATAGAAAAGAGGGAAGGAAGGTTCAAAATCAAAATTGAAAGAGACAACATGACAACTGATAACCACAGAAATATAAAGGATCATAAGGGACTACTATGAACAATTATACATCAACAAACTGTATAACCTGAAACAAATGGATAAGTTTCTAGAAACAAACAGCAAATTCAGGGAAACATACAACTTACCAAGACTGAATCACCAAGAAATAGAAAATGTGAACAAACCATAATATTTAAGGAGACTGAATCAGTAATCAAAAATCTCACAACAATGAAAAGCCTATGACCAGATGGTTTCACTGGTGAGTTCTACCAAACATTTGAAGAATAATTAATGTCAATGGTTCTCAAACTCTTACAAAAAATAATGTAGAGGGAATACTCCCAAATTCATATTACAAGGCTAGCACTACCCTGATAGTAAAGCTAGACAAAGACACTACAAGAAAAGAAAATTCAGGCCAAGATCACTGGTGAACATACCGTACATGCAAAAATCCTCCACATAATACTAGCAAACTAAAATCAACAGCACATTAAAAGAATCATATACCATAATCAAGTAGGACTTACTCTTTGTATCAAGGATGGTTCAACACACACATATCAATAAATGTAGCATACCACACTAACAGAATGAAGGACAGAAATCAAATATTTATCTCAATAGATACAGAAAAAGCATGACAAAAATCCAATAACCTTTCATGATAAAAAGTACTCAAAAAATTAGGTATAGAAGAAATACACCTCAACATTATAAAGACCACATATGAGAAGCCCATAGCTAACATCATAGCTGATAGTGAGCAAGACAAGAATGCCTCCTCTTACCACTCTATTCCATACAGACCTAGCCAGGCAAGAAAAAGAAATAGAGGGTATCCAGGAGAGATCCAAGATGGCAGAGTAGATAAATACTATGCCTAGATCCTTCTATGAACACATTAAAATTACAATTAAATTATAGAACAATCAACTGGGAGAACCATCTGAAGTCTAGCCAAACAGAAGTTTTATAATTAAGGATATAAAGACGAAGCCACATTGAGACTCGTAGAAGGAGCAGAGAAGTGAAACAGGCCAGCCCCCACATGCAGACAATTGAGGATCAGGAGTGATATCTCAGCCATAGAGGTTGTCTCATGGGGGAGCGAGGAACCGAAGCCCCATACCAGAATCCCTAGCCTGGTATTGATGTCAGGAAGAGAAGCCCCCATAACATCAAGCTGTGAAAAACAGTGAGGATTTCTACCATCTGGGTGGGAGAAAAGGCTGCGGGAAACCCAGATGTCCTTGTACAGGACCGATGCACAAAGTCACTCACAGGCACTCACTCACCCTGGGCTCCAGTGGTATGGTAGTGACTTGGGGAGCATCAAAGACATACAGGGACAGACTGGGTTGTATGGCTTCAGAGCACTGGCTGGAGGACAGCTGCCATTTTCCTGGTGTGAGGTCCTAGTTCTGTGTAGCCAGCTGGGGAGCACCATCTTTCCTGTGTTGAGCCTTTCCTACACATAGCCAAATCTGAATCTGAACTAACCTAGTAGGTTCCATTGCTCCACTCTACTGACTCCCTAGGACCATGCCCCACCCAACTCACCCAAAGCTGAAGAAAACTTCTAGGCCAGCAGCCAGCCATGTACACATTGCACTCTTTATTGGACAACTCTTGAGGGGTTGTAGGTTCCAGAAGGGTAGCAACTGGCCCCAGTGTATTCTGAGACTTTTGCTGAGTAGCTCCAGGCTTAGCACTGGCATCAAACCAGAATTTACATGAACCTGGTGAACACAACTCTTTCCACTCTGGTGACTCTCTGAGAGCCTTCCTTACCCAACTTGTGTACCACAGAGGCTTGATCAGCAGCTGAACCTCAAGGGAGCCAGCAGTTGGCAGCAAGCCTTCAGGTGTCCTGGTTTTGTACAAAGCTACCCCAAGCCTGGCACTGGTGGCAGTCATCCTCAGTTCACAGTGTGGCCTCTCCCATGCACCTCCAAGTTTGACATAGGTTGTGAACAACTGTGGAATGCTTTGTAGCTCCTACCAGGTAGTCCCTGGATCGTTACAAGCAGTGGGTGACCTGGCCTACACTGGAATCCCTCCCAAGTGGTTCCAGAACAAACATTCTTGGAAGTTGGCTTTAGACCACAGTACAGCACCAACCCATTTAGCTCCACAAGTGACATACACAAAGAGAAGCCTCATTAGGCAGCAGAGCCACTGGGGTGAGTCTAACTCAGTGGTGTAAGCTCCTGAACAGTAACCTGTAAGCTACAGACCTGGCTAAACCCCACAGCCAGTCAACCCTGAGGGTCAGTCCCACCCACTGACATGCCAATAGCAATCAAGGCTCAACCATAACAGGAGGGCACATACAACCCAGAGCAGGTGACCTGGGAGATTGTGCCAGGGCCCCACAGGGAACTGACTCCATAAGGCCATCTGACCAAGACTGGGAGACATAGCAGACCTACCTAATATATAGAAACAAACACAGATATGAACAAACAGGAGAAAACTCCAGAAAAACAGAACTAAACAAAATGGAGGCAAACAACCTACTAGAGACAGAGTTTCAAAACATTTGTTATAAGGATGCTCAAGAAACATAGTGAGAACTTCAATAAAGAGATAGCAAGCATAAAAAAAGACATAGAAACCATAAAAAAGAACCAGTCAGAAGTGAAAAATACAATAACTGTAATGAAGAATTCATTAGATAGAGCAGAAGATCAAATCTGCAATTTGGAAGACAAGGTAGCAGAAAATATCCAATCAGCACTGCAAAAAGGAATGGAATTAAAAAAATGAAGATAGTTTAAGAAACCTCTGCGACAACATCAAGTGTAACAACATTCACACCATAGGGGTACCAGAGCAGAAGAGAGAGACAGCAAGGGATCGAGAAACTTGAAGAAATAATGAATGAAAGCTTTCCTAACCTGGTTCAGGAAATACATATATCAGTCCGGGATGTTCAGAGTCCCAAACAAGATGAACCCAAATAGGACCACACCAAGACACATTATAATTAAAACAGCAAAGGTTAAAAGCAAAGAGTGAATCCTAAAAACAGTAAGAGAAAAGCAACAAGTAACTTATAAAGGAGTTCTCATAAGACTGTTAGCAGATTTCTCAAGAGAAAGTTCGCAGGCCAGAAGAGATTGGCAAGAAATATTCAAAGTGATGAAAATCAGGGACTTACAACCAAGAGTACTAAGCAAGGCTATCATTTAAAATTGAAGGACAGATAAAAAGTTCCCCAGACAAGAAAAAGCTAAAGGAGTTTATCACCACCAAACCAGTATTATAAGGAATGTTAGGGGGATTTCTTTAAGATGAAAATAAAAATAAAAAATATGAATAATAAAATGCCAATAACTAACTACATATCTATCATCAATTACTTTCACTATAAATGGATTAAACGATCCAATCAAAAAACACTGGAGGCTGAATGTATAAGAAAACAAAACCCTTACATATGCTGCCTATAAGAGACTCACTTCAGATCAAAAGATACATACCAACTGAAAGTAATGAAATGAAAAAAGATATTTCCTGAAAATGGAAACAAACAAATAAAAATAAGCTGGTATAGCAATTACTTCTATCAGACAAACTAAACTTTAAAACAATGGCTATGAGCTGGGAGCTCCCCCAGTTCAGTTCTCTCTCTGTCTCTGTCTCTGTCTCTGTCTCTCTCTCTCTCTGTGAAAAAAATAAATAAATAAAGTTTAAAAAAAAAGAAACTTTCATAAAACAATGGCTATAACAAGAGACCAAGACAGACCCTGTAATCCCATTTCTGAGTATTTTAAGAAATGAAAATGCTCGTTTGAGGGGACAATGTGCATTCATATATTCATTGCAGTATTATTAACAATGGCTAAGATATAAAGGCAGACTGGGTGTCCATTGATGGATGAATGGATAAAGAGGAGATGGTATATACTCATATATACAATGGAATATTGCTTGACCATGGAAGAGAATGGGTTCCTGCCATCTGCAGAAAAATGGATGGACCTGTAGGGTATTGTGCTGAGTGCAGCACGTCAGGCAGAGAAAGACAGATACAATGTGATTTCGCTTATATGTGGAATCTAAAAGAAATAATAAACAAAACTAAAACAAACTCATAGATACAGAAAACATTTTGATAGCTGCCAGATGGGAGTGGGGGTGGAGATGGGTGGAGAAGGGGAAGGGATTAAGAAGTACAAATTGGTTGTTAAACAGCGGTCACAGGGATATAGGGTATAACATAAGGAATAGTGTCAATAATACTGTAATAACTATGTATGGTGTCAGATGGGTACTAGATTTATTGGGGTTGTAGATGAAAAGTGTGTTGGGGGGAGTGTTAAAAAGGCAAAGGGATTAAGTACAAATTGATAGTTACAAAATAGTCATGGAAATGTAAAGTAAAGCACAGAGAGAGAATACAGTCAATAATATGGTAATATCTATGTATAGTGCTGGGGGGGTGAGGGATCACTTCATAAATTATAAAAATGCCTAACTACTATTCTGTACAGCTAAAATTAATATAAAATAATATTAAACGTCAACTGTATTTGAAAAATTCAAATAGAGGTAGGGGAAAGGTGAAGGGGAATAAGAGGTTCAAATTTCTCCGTTAAAACAAATAAGTAATGTACAGCATAGGGAATATAATCAATAATATTGAGATAGCCTGGTGCAGTGTCAGATGGTTGCTAGATTTATCATGGTGATCATTTCTTTAGGTATATAAATGTTGAATAACTATAGTATACACCTCAAACTAATATAATAATATAATATAATTATATTATATATAAACTAATATAATAATATAATAATGCTATACTATTATTTATTTTTAATACAAATCTTTTTTTTTTTAAGAAGTAAAAGGTATCCAAATAGAAAAGGAAGAAGTAAAATTGTCTTTGTTTGCAAATGACATGATCTTACATACAGAAAACTTAGACTCCACCAAAAAATTGTTGAAATTAGTTAACATATTCAGTAAAATTCCAGGATACAAAATCAATAAACAAAAATCAGTAAATTATCTGAAAGTGAAATTAAGAAAACAATTCCATTTCCAAGCTTTTCCAATCTGCAGTCCATGGGCTTTATGTGGCCCAGGATGGCTTAGAATGTGGCCCAACACAAATTCGTGAACTTTCTTAAAACATTATGAGATTTTCCTGCAACTTTTTTTTTTTTTTTTTTTTTTAGCTCATAGACTGTCGTTAGTGTTAGAGTATTTTATTTGAGGCCCAAGACAGTTCTTCCAATGTGGCCCAGGGAAGCCAAAAGGTTGGACACCCCTGATTAACAACATCATCAAAAACAATAAAATACTTAGGAATGTATTTAATGAAAGGAGTGAAAAACCTGTATACTGAAAACTAGAAGGCATTAATAAAAGAAATTGAAGACATGAATAAGTCTCATGTTCCTAGAGTGGAAGAACTAATAATGTTAAAATATCCATACTATCCAAAATAACATACAGATTTAATGCAATTCCTATAAAAATGCCAATGTAATTTTTCACAGATATAGAAAAAAAATTCTAAAATTCACATGGAACCATAAAAGACCTCAAATAGCCAAAGCAATCTTGAGAAAGAACTCAAAGCTAGAGCTATCACACTTTCTGGTTTTAAACTATATCACAAAGTTACAGTAATCAAAACAGTATGGTACTGTCATAAAAGCAGACACAGAAACCAATGGTACAGAATAGAGAGCTGAAAAATAAACTCTTGCATATACAGTCAACTAGTCTTTGACAAGGCAGTCAAAAATAATACACAATGGGTAAAGGATAATTTATTTAATAATTAATCCTGGAAAAACTGTATATCTACATGCAAAACAATTAATGACATTGGATCCCTATTTTATACAACGATATAAGCCCCAAAACTATAAAACTCCTAGAAGAAAACAGGGAAAAGTTCCCTGACATTGGTCTTGGAAATAATTTTCTTTTTGGATATGACACCCAAAGCACAGGCAACTAAATAAAAAATTAGAGAAGCCGGGATGGCTCAGCGGGTTAAGCGCTCGCTTTGAAGCCCTGGGGACCGAGGATCAAATCCCGGCCCCGGCCTGTGCAGACCCATATGCTAAACTGGAGTGTGCTTTCTGAATGCAATGAGGCCTCCAGTGCAGTTAAAAAAAAAAATTTTTTTTGGAAAAGCTGGGATGGCTCGGCGTGTTAAGTGCTCGCTCTGAAGCCCCGGGGACCGAGGATCGAATCCCGGCCCCGGCCCATGCCGACCCACGTGCTGAACTGGGGTGTGCCCCCACTTCAGTTCTTGCTGGGACCTATGTGGGAGGTTCCTGGCCCAGTTCCTGCCCTGCGCAGCCCCGTGCCCACCTGTGGAGTGAAACTATATGGAAAACTAATGTCAACTATGGAGACTGCTCTGGGCCCTCCCCCTTCTCTCTATCTCTGTCTCTGTTTCTCTCTGTCAAAAAGCAATAAAATAAATCTTAAAAAAAAAAAAAATTTAACAAGGAGAACTACATCAAACTAAAATGCTTCTGCACAGCCAAAGAAATTATCAACAAAATAAAAAGGTACCGGGTAATGTAGGAATGGGAGAAGATTTTTATAAATTATTTTAGTCCAGTTGGGCTGCTATCATAAATACTAGAGATTGAGTGGCTTCTAAACAACAGGAATTTACTTCTCACAGTTCTGGAAGCTGGAAGTCCAAGATCATGGTGCTGCAGATTCCATGTGGTGGCTAGTGAGAATTCTCTTCTCGGTTCACAGCTAGTGCTTCCTCACTGTCTTCATACAGTGCAAGCAGGCTAATAGGCTCCCTGGTGCCTTTTAAAGAAGGCACTAATTTCATTCACAGGGTGTCTGCCCTTATGACCTACTCACCTCCCAAAGGCCCCACCTCTTAATACAATCACATGGGGCATCATAATCTCAACATATGAATTTTGGAGGCACCTAAACATTCAGACCATAGCACAAAGCATATATCTGCTAAGGAGTTAATATCTAAAATATATAAGAAGCTCAAACAACTCAATAGCAAAAATAAAAATTTATTTAAAAATGAGCAAAAGACCCTAAATAAACATTTTTTCAAGGAGGATACACAAATGGCTAGCAAGTACATGAAAAGATGCTCAACATCACTAATCATCAGAGAAATGCAAGTCAAAACCATGGTCCATTACCTCACACCTGTTAGGATGGCTATTAACAAAAAGACAAGAGATAAATAGGTAAGGATGCAGAGAAAAGTAATCCTGTACACTCCCACAATTGATGGGAATGTAAATTGGTACAGCCATTATGAAAAAGTGTGAAGGTACCTCAAAACATTTAAAATAGAACTGCCATATAATCCAGCAATCATACTTCCAGACATGTATCTGAAGGAAACAAAGTTAGTATCTCAAAGAGACATCTGCACTCTCATGCTCAATTGCTCAAATACGGAAACAACCTAAGTGTCCACTGACAGATGGATTTCAAAATGTGATTTTATTATAAATGCATATATATGAACATATTGAATATATATATATATATAATGCAACATATATATATATAAAATAATAGAATATTATCCAGGCATAAAAAAGGAAATCCTGCCATTTGCGATGACATGAATAAACCTGAAAGACATATGCTTAGTGAAATAGCCTAGGCAGAGAAAGTTAAATACTGTATGATCACACTTATATGTGAAATCTAAAAAAAAGTCAAATTCATGGAAACAGAGAGAAGTGTGGTTGTCAAGGTCTTGGGTTTGTTGCAAAAAATGACAAATGTTTATCAAAGTGTACAAACTCAGTTATGAGATGAACAAGTTCTGGGGCTCTAATGTATAGTATGGCATCTGTAGTTAGTAATACTGTACTGCATACTTGAAATTTACTAAGATAGTAGATCTTAAGCTTTCCCACACACATACAAAAAAATAAATGGTAACTATGTGATATGATGGATGTGTTAATTAAATTTTCATAATCATTTCATAATGTGTATGTATAGCAAATTATCACATTGTATGTTTTAAATATGTACATTTTTAATTGTCAATTATACCTCAATAAAATTGAGGGGGGACTAGTATGCTGAATTGGCAGCCAAGTTCCAAGATGACTGGTTTGGTAACAGTGTGTGCAATGAATTAAGGGAGAGTGGAGGTGGGAAGATGACCTAGGAGGCATTGTGGAAGCCTAGGTAAGCAGTAGTAGGAGTATGGCAGACACTGGTGGTTACCTGCCCATATTTATCCTCTCATTCCTAACAGAGCCCTTATTTTGTTTGGAGCAACAATTAGGAGTGGCTGTGTGATAAAGCCCAGACAATGAGATCTAAGCAGAAGTTGTTAGGTGGGGCTTCTGGAAAAGCACTAATAAACAGGAAAGACTTGGTGATAGTGGCTTTTCAGTATTTTACCCTTTGTCCTTCCCCCTTCTTCCTGACTGGAATATAGATTCAATGCTGGAGATGGAACACTGTGAATACTGTGTGGCCACAGAGTAAAAGGCATGAGGACAAAAGCTACTTGCTAAGGATGTCTGAGAAGATAGACAGAACAAGTCAGTTCTCTGTTGGCATTGTAAAGCCACCACATCAGCTCTGGAGTGCTGACTTTCAGATATTATGTTCCATGAGAAACATAAAACTCCACTGGGTTAAATTGTTGTTGTTGTTGTTGTTGTTATTATGTGTAGACAAATGCAACTCCTGATTGAGTGCTTTAAATTAGAAAATAGTGGTGAAAATAAAAAGAAGTCAGAGGCAAGAGAAATTATAGAATAAAATAAAAAGAAATTAGCAGCCTATTGAATATGATGCAAAATAGAAGTCAAAGGTTTCTCTAAGGTCTCAAATCAAGGCAAATGGAACTTCACTGTCTTTAAGAGAAAAAAGGGAATTCACATTTATCGCTTGCTCCTCTGTGCGAGACACTTCGCTGGTACTTTACATATATTATCACAACTCATTGTTATCACAACCTTATGAAACAGATAACAAAAAGGAGAAGAAGGAAGGAAAGACGTGCTAGAAAGATGAAAACAACAATAGTTGTACAAAGTGTGAGGTATTAGTGACTTCACTGGATGAAGACACACTCAACAGGCAGACAGGAATCTAGTGATCGAATCAGGAGAATGGTCAGGATGGAGTGCAACTTCTTCAGAAACTCTGCAATGAGATAAGATGAGATTTCAGGAGAGTTTAGAGAAAGTAAACTAGCAGACCAAAAACAGGACCTAGAGAAACACCAACCTAGTAGACAGAAGTAGAAAAAAGATACAATGAATAGGCTTCTGAGAAGAGGAATAACAAAAGCTCTGACTTAACTCAAAAGAGAGGGTTTCAAAAAGAGGGTGATACAGAGAAATTTATAATATACGTAGATTAAAAAGTCTAAACACTAGGCCGGGGGTTAGTTAACTCCAGCCCCACAGGCCAAAGCCTGCCTGCTGTCTGTTTTTCTAATAGATAATATTTAATTGTAATATAGCCACACCCATTAGTTTACATTTGTCTATGGCTGCTTACAAAAGCAGAGTTGAGTAGTTAGAATGGAGATAGTATGACCCACAAAACCTAAATTATTTACTACTTACCTCTTTATAAAAATGTCTGCCGACTCCTGCTCTCATCTCATGTATATAGAATATGTACAGATTGTATAGAAACATTATAAGGTGAAGAGTAGGAAAACTGAAGAAGCTCACATTGGATAATTTGATCTCATATTTGAGACCAATTGCAAAGTGAATATGGAAGAGCTTAGGGCTGAAAGAAAATGGACAAAGAAATGAGAATATTTGGAAATGTCTATATAGGAAAAGTGGCTGGAAGCGAAAAAAGGACTACAAGGAGAAGGGAAGGCGGGTCCTCTTGAAGCTGAAGAGCACAAATGGGCATATGCTAATGGAATAAGAATAATGAATATGAACACATGTGTTTTCATGCTATTGATATATGTAGATTTCCTATAGAGGGGTGAGTTAATAAGCATTTGTTATCTGTAAGTCTGAGTTCAATATATTGCTTGCAACGAGGACCCCAAACCCAAAAGAACTTCAGATGAAGTCAATACTCAATTACCTAGGCACTACTAGGCACTATTTTGATTTTCTGGCTCAGAAGAAGAAAATGGCTAACTTCAAATTTCATCATTCTGTAACTGACATTTGATATAAAAAGTACTCAGGCCTGACACGTACTTGGACTCCCCTTTCATTACTCTTACAAATGATTAGTCCAATAATTGGAGAGTATTCTTTACCAGGTGGGAGGAGTTAAAAGCCAATAACAGAATGGTTAGAAGACATGGAAGGCATGACACTTGGATTCCTATCATCTCTAAGAACTGTCTTTTCTTCCATGTATTAGACAATATTTTGTTTGAAATTGTTAGAGCAAAATTTGGGGGTCATCTTATACATGGGAATACCCCGTGTTCTTAATGTTGGGTTAGAAAAGTAGGGGTTGTCTTATACATGGGGGGTGTATTATACACAAAAAAATACAGTATTTTTTCTCTCTCACGTCTCTGACCCACCACAAGAAGAGAATGAGGTGGTGAGATTCAAACAAGGGTAGCAAAAGATCTCTTAACTTAGAACTTCCATTTCTCTTTATTTTCATTGGTATCTCATTCTAAGTGCCACAATCCCATCTTTTCTTATCACTGAATCAGAAAAAAAAAAGAAGAAAAGATTCTACTGGTAGTATGCCAAAGCAAGAAGCTTTCTAGTATTACTGGAATTTGCATAGATAAAAAAAATAGAGAAAAATACTTTTGAGAAGTACTTGACTTAAATGTATGACCATGGAACTCAATTCGGCCCTTAATGCTGCCCAGCCACCAAATTATGCTTCTCTAGTCCATTCACTCTGCCACTTTCCTAGATAGTTGTGGTATTTCACCGGTCTCAAGACATTTATTTGTATTTCTTTATATCTCTGGAATAAAGATTCATTTTTAAATTGATGCTGAATATCAATTATAACTGATAATTTTGTCTTAGTAGTAGATAAGATAATGCTATATATTTATTTTCATTTGATTTTTTATATTCATTTCATTTATTTTATTTATATAGTCAATAAAATAAAGTATTTCACAAATTTCATCTCTTCTGAATGCTCCAACATTTCCCAAGCCTCATTCTTCCTTCTATACCACTACACTAAAAACAATGACATTGTCAGAAGGACCCTTCCGTCATATATACCCACCTACAAGCATCTGTACCCACACACTCTGCCTTCCTGCCTTTTACCACAGATTAAGATTTCAAAGAATAATCCCAGGAGCCCTGGAATTCCTGAGACCCTTTTGGGGGTGTCTGTAAGGTCAAAATTATTCTCATAATAATCATATAATTATTTGTTTTTGTTTTTTACTCTTGTTTTCACTCTTTTTTTACGATTTATTTTATTGTTTTTGACAGAGACTAGAGAGAGAGAGAGAGAGAGAGAGAGAGAGAGAGATAAGGGGCAGGGCCCAGAGCAGTCTCATAGTTGTATATCATCAGTTTTCGACATGGTTTCATTCTACACTGGTGGGCGGGAGCTGCGCAGGGTGGGTACTGGTCTGGGAGCCTTCCACATGAAGGCACAACCCCTTGAGCCAGGGCCTGAACCGAGGGGTGGGATGGGGGGCTATGAGAACTGAACTCTGGGCTTCTTACATGAGAAGCACACCCCAGTTCAGCATATAGGTCCACATGGGCCAGGGCCGGGATTCGATCCTTCATCCCTGGGGATGCAAAGTGAGAGCTTAACCTGCTGAGCCTTCCTGGCTTCTCCTTGTTTTCCCAAATATGAACAATGGAGTTTTCCAAAGGTTACATGACAAATAAAATCATAGCAGGTTCAGTACAGTAGCTAATGAAAATAGAGCTATCTTCTATTAATAAAATCAGATATTAAAGAGATTTGCAAAAATGTAAAACAATGCCACTCTTCTCATTAAATATTTTTGTTTGGAAAAATATAGTTATTTTTCATAAAAATCATGTTATTTGCATTGATATGATTTGGGTTTATTCTTTTTTAAAACATTAAATATTTTTAAATGTCTCATATAATTTCTAATATTATAAATATCAATTATTATAACCACATAAACAAAAACCCTTTGAGGTCCTGAATAATTTTTAACAGTATAAAGGTGTCCTGCGACCCAAAAGTTTGAGAACTACTGCCCAAGAGGAATGATTGATACTTTATCTAAAGCCAATTCTTCCACTTGTGTACTAAACCCCACCTTCTCTCATATGCTCCACAAATTTCCCCTCTCTCACACACATTTACCAATGTTTTTCCCTCTGTACAGAATGATTCCCATTTACATACAAACATGCTATTATCTATATTAACAACAAATAAACAAAAACCTCTTCTCTTGACTCCACTTCCTCTGCCAGCTACTGCCCCATTTCTGTTGCCTTTTGCACCAATATGAAATTTCTCTTCTCCCATTCTCTCTTAAATCAACTTCCATTGGGTTTTCCTACCCTCCTATTTCCACTGAATCTTTTCGTCAAGGTCCTCAATGCCCCCCAACATTGCTAAAGCCCCAATTGATGCAGTGAATCATTCTATCTTCTTTTATATACAGGCAATTCTCACTTTGCATAATTCCAAATATTCATGAGTTTCAGCTACCACTGTTTAGTTAAGTAACCCAGTCTCCTCAACAACATGGTTCAAATTTCAGTGACCACAGTTCATTTATTGTGAGCAACTGCATAAAGTACAAATTCTCTGTCAGGTTTTCAGTCCACGAATCACTAGATAAATAACAGATACATATTATGTACAGTGACAATTATAGCCCTTCTTTCAGTTTGTTGGTGACTGGTTCCTGAGCATATATTTTTTCAGTTCACATGTAGACAGCAAAATGTGTAACTATGTTGCCTCCCTATTTCTCAGTGATAAACCCACATGACATTTTACAAAAATGGGTAAGTTAAAGAGGGAACTGACCAATGAAGATGAAAGTTCAGCAAGGAAATAAGAAGTGATAGTGTTAGAAGTAAAATTTGAATCAAACATAATGGAGGGGAAGCCGGGATGGCTCAGTGGGTTAAGCGCTCACTTTGCAGCCCCGGGGACTGAGGATCGAATCCCGGCCCCCGCCCATGCGGACCCATATGCTGAACTGGGGAGTTCCCCCAGTTCAGTTCTTGCCGGGGCCTATGCAGGAGGCTCCTGACCCAGTTTCTGTCCTGTGCAGCCCCGTGGCCCACCTGTGGAGTGAAACTAAAGGGTGTCCCAAAATTCACGCAAGAAGTAATTTTGATAGAAAACACAGGTTTATAATTAAAAATTGTAAATTTTCATTGCTCAACAATGAAAACGCGTTGTTCTTTTGTGTAGCCCTCCATTTTTAATAACCCTGAACTGTCAGCTGTCACGCTGTCTTTTTTTGTTGTTGTTGGCAACACTTTACTACACAAATGACACAAAATTCAAATCTTGCGAGAATTTTGGGACACGCTTTATACGGAAAACTAGTGCTGTTGACTATGGAGACTGCTCTGGGCCTTCCTCCTTCTCTCTGTCTATGTATCTCTCTCTCTCTCTCTCTCTGTCAAAAACAATAAAAATAAATCTTAAAAACAAAACAAAACATAATGGAGTTACAGAAAAAATAACTGATTCTAGAAATGTTGACACTGCTACCATTGAAGAGACTCTCGGTGTGCAGCTAGTGGAACTTAGTGAAGGCCAACTTACTGATGTAAATGAGTGTAATGGAAAGGATGAACATATTCCAGATGCCAGCAAAAAACTCACATTAAAAATTCTCAGAGATAGTTCACTGTCAGCAAAGGAGCTCTAGGAGATATTTCACAACATGGAAAGCAAAAGTAATAAAATGTTGGAAGCTGATCCAAACGTAGACAGGACTATGACAATTTGCCAAAGCATAAAAAATTTGTTCACTCTGTATTGTAAGTTATATGATGAGAAAACACAAGCACTGATCAAACTACTCTTGATAAGTTTTTGACAAAAAAATAATCCCCAATGTTGCCAATATTTTAGTTATAACATACTAAATAAAAATTAGTTTTACTGTTTTTTCATTCCCCCATATATTTATAACCATCAGAGTTTTTCATGTTTTGACAAAAGTTTTTAAAGGCTACAGAACAACAGTAAACTTTCCCATAGATTATTAAGATTGTTTTGCCTGGTCACTTTTTACAGTCCTGCACTACTCTGTTAGGGTTGGCTATACTTTCCTCATTTGGCTTCCAGGATACCACACACACTTGGTTTTCTTCTTGCCTCACTAGCTGTCCTATCCAGTCTCCTCTTCTCAACTCTGAGTGTTGGAGGACCCCAGAGATCAGTCCTAGGGGCTATTCTCTTCTTTATCTACACTGACTTCCTTAGAAATTTCACCCAGTTTCGTGGCTTAAAATATCACCTATATGCCAAACAACTCCCACATTTATTATACATGTCTAGCTCAGACCTCTCACCTGAACTCTAGATTTATATATCTATATATCCAGCAGCCTGTTTGATATCTCTACTTGGATATCTAATAGCTATCTTAAACCTAATATATCCAAAACTGAAATTAACCCCCCTCTCAGAAAAACCTCCTCTACCCCAAATGAATATCTTCCCCATCTCAGATGATGGCAACTCCTTCTTTCCAGTGGCTCAGGCCAAAAGTCTTGAAGTCATCCTTAACTACTCTCTCTCTCCCTTATAGCCCCTATCTAATCTTTACCTTCAAATTATATCAAAAAAATCAGACCCATTCGCCCCACCTTCACAGATACTACCCTGGTCCAGAAATTTAGGCAAGAGATCACTGCAATATTCTCCCAAATAATTTCTCTTCTAATCTATTCATTAACACAATAGCTCTTTAAAATATATGTCAGAACTTGCCACTACCTCTACTCAAAACCCCACTGTAGTTCTCAATTTTACTCAGAGAAAAGCCAACATCTTTCCAAAGGCCTAATAGGTCCTATTCCAACTGGCCCCTTGTTAATTTTCTATCTCTTATTTCCTATTCCTCTTCCTCTCACTCTATCCCAGCCACTTTCACTGGCATACTTCTTGCCAATGTTACTTCAGTACTCTAGGCATGGGACTACTTAATTCCTTAGTACTCACCACTTCCTCTTCCTCCAGATAGGAGACATTCAATAATTATTTACTAAATAAAGTTGAAAAGGATCTAAGTTTCTAATTGTTATACTGGATCCAGAAAAATCTTCTGTGTATGACTAATAACTCCTATTTGATGAGGGAAATCTGAAAACCTCAAATACGATTACCCATCTGTTTTATCAAGAACTAATTTCCTGAATATTTCATATGTGTCAAAGCCAAAATGGACCCTAGACAATTAAACATACTTTTCCAATTCTGCTGCAGGAGCTTCTTGCTTTCGAACATGGTTCTGAATTGACAAGAGTGCTTCTGGTGAATACTGGGAAGCATTGCTCTCCATATATTTCAAAACATAGTCGTCTATATCAAGGATGATAAACCGGTGGCCAAACACTGGGGAGAGGACAGAAATACATTTAGCTTGATTATGCTTTTATCATGCAATTAGAAATATAATAAAGTAGTATTGATTTTCCAATGAAAAATTCACAGATATGCAATTGTGACCCAGACGAATGAACTTTCAACAGCTCTCTAAACTAATATGCAGTCATTTTCTCAGTGTTTAAGATCAGGGTCTAAAAAACCGATCAGGTTTTTTTTTGTTTTTTTTTTTTTCATGGAAATCACGTTTATTGTTTTAAAAAGTTCAAGTCTGGAATTAGAGAATGCTGATCGTTGTGCAAGTCCGTGAATTGATTAAAACGACGGAGGAATTGATTAAAAAGCCTGAATTGCAGGAGTCTCTCTCTCTCTCACGCACACACACACACACACACACACACTGCGCTTGCACCAAACGCTCAACTGCTCCAATCCCGCAAACCACGCACCACGCTGTCACATTGTTCCAGGTTTCCCTAACAGCAACTGTGGGCAAGGTATGGCACTTCATTTCACCCAGGCAATCGATCTGATGTTTTCTCGAGGAAAATGTCCACGCGTCTTCAAGCCTTCGGAGGACGGGGTGGAGGGTGGGCCTAGACTACCATTTCGGTTCAATTCTTCTGAGTCTTCCTTGATACACACACACAGGAGCAGATTGAAAGCAAAGCATCATCTGGGCTAGACAATGATTGGCATTCCCCCCAAACAGACCAAAGATGTTAACTTGAAGGCCTTCACTGCAGTGAAAATGTAGCCTCTCTGCTACCTTAGGACTTATTTTCAGCGAGATCCTAAGGGACGGAGGGTAAGCTTGGCTCAGACACTGGATCTACTTTATTCTCGCTGGTCTTTCAGGATCTAAGAGGCCCCTCCCACCTTCACTGAGGTGACCTGCTCCCACTGATCTAGCTGCCGTCCAATTAGACCACATGCCGTGTTTTCCTTCGGCTGATGGTGTTCCTACCTTAGAGACTCTAATTCTGTCGTTCTTCTTTGAGGATAAAAACACAAAAAAAACCTGTGTTGTAAGCATCACATGTTTTCATTTACTTTCATTTTTTTTTTTTTTTTTTTTTTTTTTTA
>PVKE010020110.1:0-27798 GCA_004027555.1 Craseonycteris thonglongyai
CTCAGGCAATCACCAAGCTATTGAGTGTGTCCATAGGTCTCTGTGTCTTTGTTACTTTCAGTTTTATATTCCACCTATAAGTGAGGTCATATGTTTCTGGATTCTTTCAGTCTGACTTATTTCTCATAATAGGATGGTCTCTAGGTCCACCCATGTTGAAATTGTGAAAACATTGATGTTTTTAAGGACGGATTTTAAAAACTAGTGCAGCGTTGATAGAAGTATATTGAAGTGTGTGGTGATTTTGTAGAAAAATAGCTATGCAGCTTTGAAAATAAATGATGTAGGTGTATTTACTTTTTTATTTCATTAAAACATCTTTTCCTGTTCATTTTCTATTTAAGTGGAGGTACAATTTATTAGCCTACTCTCATAAATCTCAGCCTTATATTTTATATTGAGCCCCCAAAAATGTGGTCATTAGGCATACAGTTCCATGTAAGTTTACCGATCCTTAGTCTAGAAATGAGCTTCAGAAATACATAAGCCCTTGAACATAAAAACACATTTGTACCTGTAGGTATGTGCAATTTACAGAGAAGATAACTACAACATATTCTCAAAACTAGGGGGCTCCCCAATTTATTTAAAGCTACTGCACTAGAAGCCTGAAAGAATTTATCCAGTGCCTAACTCTCCACCAAGGGAAAGTCAGTCTTCCAGGATAATTGGGTTGGTGCTTTGCAGAGAAAAGAAATGATGATTCTTTTTTTTTCATCATGTATCTTTTGGCTGAAATCGATGTAGTAGATTTGTAACTCTGCAGCAGCAGTGGTAATTATTATGGCTCTCTCAGCAGAATTTGAGGAACAATTTATGCATTTTTAGGGATAGAGCCTTTCAGTGATGACAACTGAAAAATCCACAATTGGGAATGTCACGATAGTTCAACAGGTTGAGTATTTGCCTTGCAACCACTAAGTCCAAGGATTGTGTCCTGGCCCTGGCTCATGCAAATCAACGTGCTGAACGGTGGCATACTGGTAACCACTGAGCCCTATAGCAAAGGTTCTCACCTCCCATGCTGGAGGCCTCTAGTTGGTTCCCACCAGCGGTGGCCCCACATCCACCTGTGTGGAATGAAACCATGTCACAACTAATGATGTGCAACTGTAGAGACTGCTCTGTGCCCCCCATCCCCACCCACCCCGCTCTCTTTCTCTCTCTCTTACCTTCTCTCAAAACAATAAAAATAAATTTTTAAAAAAGAAAATAAAGAAAACTTTACATTTGGTTGGCATACCTTTGTATGATCAGCAGTTGCTGGAATTTCTGAAAGCCAACATAGCAACAGAGTCCAGCTTATCTTAACTCTTAATTAGATAATTGTGATGTATTCTACAGAGCTATAACTTTTTAATTGTGAGGAAACAGAATGCTATGTGTTTAGAAAATAGAAAAGACAGTCAATAGCCTCAAAACAGTATGATGGTTTAAACTAGTGTGTGTAATATTGCTGCATAAATGGTTTATAAAATAAACTAGTAGAAAATTCTGTTTCAACATCTAGATTGTCTGATCATCAGAAAAATCAATAAAATGTGTATTTCTTTGGTATTTTTATTAAGTACTATAATTTCATACTGAATATTGCAGACATTTAGGTAAAAATGCCAACAGAGTGATACAAAACACAGGTTGCACCATACCCGTAAATGTTACTTTCCACATGCAATGTGCTCATTGATTGCTTCCTGTACAGCAAATACTGAGTGATAAGAATTGTGACTATCGTGTTTTAACATACCTTGTTTTTCTATTTCGGAGAAACAACTCCTCTTAATGCTGAGACCTTAGTTTTACTTTGCTTTACTTCTTGTTTAAATAATTTATGGATATACATTGGTACCTCGGTTCACGAACGCTTCTGTTCACAAACAACTCAGTTCACGAACAGAAAAGTTCATCAAAATATGCTCCGGTTCACGAACTCCGCTTCGGTTCACGAACAGGAGCCGCGGCCATGTTAATGCTATTTCCTGGCTGTCACATGGTTGTGACTTCCTGTAGGAAGATCGTGGAGAGAAAGAGACACAGAAAAAAGTACACTGTGAGTACTTTCAGTGACTTCTTTTTTATTTTTGTTGTGCTCTTTCTACATTACTATACTGTACTAATGTGTATTGTAATTTGTTTCATATTTTTTGTGCTTCAAAAACCGAAAAAAAAGGTCAGAACGGATTAACCAGATTTACATTGAACCCTATGGGAAACTGTGCCTCGGTTCACGACCAATTCGGTTCGCGACCAGAGTCAGTTCACGAATTAGGTTCGTGAACCGAGGTACCACTGTACACACATTTATGTTTCTATACACATGCATATATATTACACACAGAGACATATACACACACATACATACCATGTAAATTACAAAACAACATTTTATAATGAAAATCTAGCCCTAAGATGGGGATATTGTCCAAATTTACATCTACAGATAAGCTGCTTTCCTAGCTCATCTCCTGTCCTCTCCTCGGAGATATCCACCCATTTTTCTAGATTTTATATTTACTATTCATTTGCTTTCTGATAAGATAGTTATTATGTAAAATATGTATGCACATATATTCACAAATATGTACGTACATATATTCACAAATATGTACATACTTATATATATCATACACACACACACATATATATATATATATATGCTAAAATAAATTACTTTGTTTTAGTTATCCTTAAGTTTTAAAAATATCATTAAATATATGTGGCTTTATGGGGCTTTCTTTTTTCACCTTGCATTATGCTTGTTTATTTCTCGTTAATGTATAATATTTCATGGGATGAATATTTTCCAATCTATGTATTTATTCTTTTGTCAGTGAACATTCAAATTCTACTGTTTCCAGTGTAAAGGTTATAAAATGTCCTACTCACATTTTTGTATATAAGTTATTATTCTCATTTTCATCTGAGGATGATGGTGTCTAGACTGTTAATCTGCTTTTCTCTAGGTATAGATATTGACACTGTCTCAGAACTGATCCTAAGTTTTTATCTATTATTTTCCTGAAAATATTTCTCCTTTCAGCTTACTTTCTGGCCAGGCATTAATCCTCATATTTGCATAATAAAGAAAAATCAAATGAAGCACACCCTTGGTGGT
The DNA here is from genome assembly GCA_004027555.1 of Craseonycteris thonglongyai. Lineage (NCBI taxonomy): Eukaryota > Metazoa > Chordata > Mammalia > Chiroptera > Craseonycteridae > Craseonycteris > Craseonycteris thonglongyai. The sequence continues at coordinate 3,116 of PVKE010020110.1, forward strand.
AGACAGAGGAGCCTTTCTCGAGCATGATGTATTAAAGGCTAAAGCATCTTTCAAGATGTGTGCTTATTGTCTACAAAAAACAATTATTTTTATTAGTTGGGCCACAAATAGCCCTTTGTCAGCAGCATGGGAATATTTTTACCTACAAATTCAAGTAGCACAAGGAGGGGCTTCAGCTCTAGCTTCTATCTCCTTTGCTTGGAGATTGTGGATGGATGTGAAAGAAGAATGCCCTTCAGTACTTTGGTCATTCTTTTATGAGTGTTTTGGAAAAAAGCATTTACTCTGAGCTTATTTCTTACATATAATCATGTCTAGTAGTAGCATCTCATGTATCATCACTATATCCACCTTCATCAGACTTATGCATAAGCATGACACCTGGGTTCTTTTTCTATTTCTGAACTTGTCTTTAATGTTAAACTTTAAATAGAATTCTAGACACTAAACAACAAGGATACTGATATTTTTGCCTTATGAAATATTACTTATAAATAATATTGGATATTTTGAATACCTTGATTATCTGATAAATGTAAATATACAATATAATCAAACATAAAAATATAAAAATAATAGCAGTGACTAACTTTGTTTCTATATTATATGAGCATTACAAGCAATAACATGACTGTTTCTTTTGAGCAAATTGATGGTGATCTTGTTTAGAAAAATTGAACAAACCTGAAAGAAATGCTATTTGTTTTTCCATGAATACACTGTAAAGCAGAAATTATGATTATAGTTTCCAGGTATTAAAATTGTGTTTGATGACATATCAGCACATGATTTATAAATGCATACATGCACATGCACATACACTTGCTATTATATTTTTAATTATCAAATGCTAAAGTTTATGAAAATTTTTATAATTACAATTGGCATACACTATTATTTTAGTTTCATGTGTACAATGTAGAGATTAGACATTTATATTACTTACAAAGTTATATAATTCATCCTGGTACATCTAGTATCTCCATGATACCAAATATTATTATTATAATATGTTTGACTATATTTCTTATGCTATACTTTACATCTCCATAACTATTTTGTAATTACCAATTTGTACTTCTTAATGCCTTTACCTTTTTCACCAACCCTTGAAACCCCTTCCACTTGGTAACCATCAAAATGTTCTCTGTATTTACGAGTCTTTGTTTTCTTTGTTCATTTATTTGTCTTTTTAGATTCCACATGCAAGTGTTGCAAGATTTTGTTCTTTATTATGACAGTAATATTTCAATGAATATATGTACCACCTCTTCTTTATCCATTATTCCATTGATGGACATCAGGTTGCCTCCATATCTATCTATTGTAAATAATGCTGCAATGAACAGATGGATGCATGTGTCTCTTCAAAGTAATATTTTGAGTTTCTTCGGATAAATACCCAGAGGTGGGATTACTGGGTACTTCTTTGTCTCTTTTTATAGCCTTTGCTTTCAAGTGTATTTTGTCTGATATAAGTATTGTTACCCCAGCTTTTTTGTTTGTTTTCATTTTTATGAAATATCTTTTTCCATTTCTATACTTTCAGTCTATGAGTATCTTGTGATCGGAAGTGAGTCTTTTGTAGGCAGTCTATGTAAGGGTCTTGTTTTCTTACCTATTCAACCACCCTGTCTATAATTGGAGCATTAAATCATATTATACAGAAAGTAATTGTTGGTAGATATGTATGTAGTTAGTGCCATTTTATTATTCATATTTTCTTCTTCTTCTTCTTTTTTTTTCTTCTTCTTCTTCTTCTTAAAGAAGTTCCCTTACATTTTTTATAATACTTGTTTGATGGTGACAGTTTGATGGTAATGAAGTCCTTAGCTTTTTCTTGTCTGTGAAGCTTTATATCTGTCCTTCAGTTTTAAATAATAGCCTTGCTGGATAGAGTAATATTGGTTGTGGTTCATTGTTTTTCATCATGATGAGTATTTCCTGATAATTCTTCCTGGTCTGAAAATGTTCTGCTGAGAAACCAGCTGACAGGCTTATGGAAGCTTCCTTATAGGTACTGCCTGCATTTCTCTTGTTGCTTTTAAGCTTCTTTTTTGGCTCAGTGGGTTGAGCACTCACTTTGCAGCCCTGGGTTCCGAGGATCAAATCTCAGGCCTAGCCTGTGTGGACCCATATGCTGAACTGGGGTGTGCCCCAAATTCAGTTATTGCCAAAGCAAGGCCTCTGGCCTGGTTCCTGCCCTGGGCAGCCTCGCACCCACCTATGGAATGAAACCATATAGAAAACTAATGGCATACAACTATAGAGACTGCTCTGGACCATCCCCCTTCTCCCTGTCTCTCTCTGTCCAAAAAAAAAAAAAAAAAGATTCTATTTTTGTGTTTAACTTTTGGCATTTTAATGATGATCTGTCTCGGTGTGAGCCTCTTTGGTTTTAGTTAGTTTGGGACTCTGTGCACTTCTTAAAGTCGTATGTCTATTTCCTTCACCAAGTTAGAGAATTTTTCATCATTATTTCTTCTAATAGTTTTTCAATCTCTTGCTCTCTCTCTACTCCTTCTGGTACCCCTGTGAGGCAAATGTTGGTACACTTGATGTTGTCTCAGAGGCCCCGGAAACTGTAGTCACTTTTTAACTTTTTCTTTTTTCTTTTTTTTTTTTTTGCTGTTCTGACTGGGTGTTTTAGGCTACTCTGTTTTCCAAGTCACTGTTTCAGTCCTCTGCTTCATCAAGTCTACTGTTGATTCCCTCTAATGCATCCTTCATTTCAGTTATTGTATTCTTTATTTCTGACTGGTTCTTTTTTCATGGTTTTTATCTCCATTTTCATGTTTCCTTTCTCTTTGTGAAATTTTCCCTGAGATCATTGAGTTGCCTTAAAACTAGTGTTTTGAGTTCTGCATCTGGTAGATTGACTGTCTTTATTTCGTTTGATTCTTTTTCTGGAGCTTTGTTCTGTTCTTATATTTGGACATGTTTCTTTGCCTCCCCATTTTGACTGTGTCCCTGTGTTGTTTCAGTGTATTACGTAGGCCTGCTATGACTTCTGGTCTTAGTAGAGTGTCCTTACATAGTGTAACCTAGAGGCACAGGTCTCTCTGATCACTTGAGCTGGGTGGTCCAGGTGTGTCCCTTGTGTGGTTTTTGTGTGCCCTCCTGTTGTAGTTGAGCCTTGATTGCTGTTGATGCCAATGGGAGGGACTGACTCTCAGGCTGATTGGTTGTGAGGACCGGCTGTGACTACAGTGGAGGAGCTGCTTTGTAGGGGCTGACCCTACAGAGCAGGGTTCCCTTTAGCAGGGCTCTGGTGTCTGCCCAGTCTGCTCTTTGGGTGTGTCATCTTGGAGTTAGCCTGGTGGTGCTCCAGTGTGGTCCAAAGCCACCCACTGCATGTGTCAGCCCTGGGGCCTCCTAGGAGGGGCCCTACTGTAGGCCAAGTTCAGCTTCTATCAGTGCTGTTCACAGGGCCCTACTGTTGGCCAAGTTCACCTTCTAGCTGTGCTCTTCACAGAGCTACTTGGTTTAAGCCACAAAAAAAAATGCACAGTGGTCTACCACCTGTGCTGGGCTTGGCGGTGCCTGGGGAATGCCAGGCTAAGAAACAAGCCCAGCTACTGCTAGTGCAAAGCTTGGGGCTGCTTAGCAAGATGTACGGGGCGTACTGAAGCCAGAGGCTTCTTATTTGGAGTTTGTGAGCTTCTTTTTTTTTAAGATTTATTTTTATTGTTTTTGACTGAGACAGACACACACACAGAGACAGAGACAGGGAGAGGGGGGAGGGCCCAGAACAGTCTCCATAGTTACACATCATTGGTTTTTCCACATAGTTTCATTCCACAGGTGGGCACGGGGCTGCACAGGGCAGGAACTGGGCTGGGGTCTCACCCTGGTAAGAATTGAACTGGGGCCACTCCCCAGTTCAGCATATGGGTCCACTTGGGCCGGGGCTGGGATTCGATCCTTGGTCCCTGGGGCTGCAAAATGAGCGCTTAACCCACTGAGCCATCCCAGCTTCCCCAACTTTTGAAAGATTTTTAAAAGTTTGTGGTATGACCCAAGACACACTGTATAAAAAAGCCACTGGAAGCAACTTGGTGAGTGTACAGATTAGGTGAGGCACGGTCTCAGGAAATCAATGACGTGGGGTGGTCTAATGGTGTTAGCCAGGTTGATGGAGACTCAAATAAGGCGCCCACCTGCATCTGCACTCTGGGAATGGGGAGGGCTCAACAAAGAAACAATGGATTCTGCCAGCACTTCTCTCTGGGTCAAAGCTGCCTCTCCAGACCTTGCCCTGAAGCTAGAAAACTTAGTTCCTCCCTGTAAGTTTATGGCATCATTCAAGCTGCGGCCCCAATGTTGCAGCTCAGAGTAAGTGTGTTCCTCAGTGAGTAAGTCCCTGTGGGGCTTTTTAAGAGGAGCCCCTGGGACTGCAGCCACCCTCCATGTCACTCAACCACAGTCTCCAGTGGGTTTCACGGCCAGAAGTTACAGGGACTTCTCTCCCCTGCTCTGCAACCCTGTGCTGGGGTGCCTCATGTAGTGCTAGGACCTCTCATTCCTCACAGGGGGCCTCCACAACCAAGAGATTCCTTTTGGTCTTTTAACCACTGCATGTGGGTGTAGAACCAGCCCACTCCACGTCTCCACCCCTCCTGCAGTCTCCACATGGCTTCTTCTGTATGTGCTTAGTTACAGGACTTTGGTTGAGCTGGACTTCAGGAGCTTCTCAATGATGGTGGTTCTGTAGTGCAGTTATAATTTTAATGTGGTTGTGAGAGGAGGCAAGAACAGTGTGTACCAACTCCTCCACCTTGACCACAAAAGCATGATCTTACTTTACTTAAACCCAAGGGTAGTGTGGTTAACTGACAGCTACTCAAATAACATGTGACAATACCATTGGAAAAGACCCTGACATAGTGCTGGGAAATCTTTTAGAGGAAGATGGGGTTCAAAAGTAAATATTCTGAAAAGCTTAGAAAACTGTGCTGCTATCTAGCTGCTAGATATTTCTTAACATTTATTATATTTTCTTCTTGGTTCTGTATTACTTGATAACATGCCTAAAACAAAATTCTGAAATTGCACATATTCCAGCCACTTAGAATTTCCAGTAAGTTTATTTTGCTGATTCATATGACACTGTAACCTATATTGTGGGTACTGGAATGTGCTTCTATGGGGAAATATAGTGCTATACCAAACAGCTTCTTCCCTAAGGAAAATAGAAGGTAGCAAATAGGATAGCTCTCCTTGTCTGCCCTCCCATTACCTAATCTACAAACCTGCTTTACCTATAATCATAATATTACTTTCCTCTCTAGTTACTATGTTTCCTTTCCCTCTAAAAGTGCATCTCTCCGTGTCCATAAGTTATCACACACACTTCTAAATGTTCACGCATTCTCAGTTCACTCTCTTGCCATCACCATTTAAATAAAGTTTAACACACAAGGGAAGCAAATGCGAACCATTGACCCTACAACGCCATGCCTTCATGCGACTGTCCTGCCACTTTATTGTCCTTCACAAAATGCCTGTGCTTTCCCCCAGACTCTCACTTCCTATGCATTACTGTCAGTCAAGCTTCTATTATTATTACTATCATTATTATTATTATTATTATTATTATTATTTTAAATTTGAATTATGAATGATTTTCTTCCTTCATTCTTTATCTCTCTTCAAATTGGATTATACCCATCAACCATTCCATTTATGTTTCTTTCTAAATCCACCAATGGCCAACATGTTGCCAAATTCAAGAAATACTTTCCAGTCCCATTATTGTACCTCTAAGTAGCTTTCTGCTCAGTTGCTTTTTACCTTTCTTCTTGTAACATTGTATTCTCTTGGCTGTGGTGGTGGGAGTGGAGGATGCTGTCTTCTCACTATTTTATTTCCATCTTTCTGTCTGCCCCTGAGTTTGCTTTGCTGGATCCTTTGTCTCCTCTCAATTTTTAAATGTTGGCGTGCTTCAGACATTAATTCAGGGTTCCTTTTGCTTTTCATACTATATTGTCTTACCACACCATCTCACAGACTTGTCCGGTTTTTACAGACTGGGTATAAACCAAGACATTTACCTTTCTTCTTCAGCTTTCATCAGAGCTCAAGACTCATACATCCAGTTTTTATGTTAGGCGTCCACTTGGATATAAGGACTCACCTGTAGATTATAGGTAAAACCTCTTTAATATCTGCCTCCTTCAACAACCACATGAACTACATGAGTTTCAGTAATCAGAATATTTGGGTAATTGAAGATTACTACTGCATACAGATGGCTAGAAGCACTATGTATTTCTGAGAATAAATGACAATGACTTTCATAGAAAATTAGGAGAAAATGTTTTCTCCTCAGTGCAACTCTACCCTTTTTCCTACTTTCTCTACATAATACTCAGCTAGCACACAATGCAATGCATAGATGATGTACTATAGAATTGTACACCTGGAACCGGTCATTTTTACCAACAAATGTCACCCCAATTAATAAGTAAATTAATTAACACTTAAGAAATAAATAAGTAAATAAATAAAATAATAATATTCAGCTACAATGCTGATGGAATTTTTCAAAGTTAATGGACTAACCAATAATAATGCTTCTCTTTTATGTCTGTACCTTTCCTTTTCTAATTAGCAGAGGTTGTTCTCTGCAAGTTCTCCAGATTTTTCATGGGTATTCTAGACATTTGCATGTTTCCTAAGGGAAGTATTAGCATCTACACCATCAGACTGAGGATTGGCATGGTATTTCTGACATGATTGCTGCATGATAAAGAACATATTGGAAAAGTTGAGAATGATGGCCTCCCCCCAAAAATACAGACAAGATGCACACAAGCTCAGACAAATGAGAAAGGTGAGGAGGGAGGCGAAGAAGGGAGAGGGGAAGTGAGGGGAGAAAGGCATAAAATAAATTGTATGAAGCTGAGAGCCCAAAAAACAGAGAAAGAAAGGTGGCATATTAATGGAATGATCAATAGAATATCAATGCGAGTGAGTAAAAAATGGGTGTGAGATGCCATCCTCTTAATTATATTTTTCTGTGGCCCAGCTTAGAACAGGTCTTTTAAAGTCAATTGCTATGTGGAGGACTCTGCATCTTACCTTGTTAATACTAACCTTGGGTCATGCCATGGCTCTAAGACTGGCTTCAGGCTCTTGGCTTTGCTACATTCGCATATTCTTTGTTCTGCTCAGATCTTTTAATTTATTCAAACATCTCATGACAGATATTTTTGTGGGGTGCCAGACCCCTTCTCTTATTTTCCTGGTTCTAAATCTTTTTTAGGGTGATAAATAAATAAGGAAGATATTTTGCAATTTCTGTGCAGTGATAAAATGCTGGAAAATACAATAGTTTTCAGCCAAGCAGGGTGACTAGGTAGATACATCACAACAGACACTTAGTCAATCTACAGAAATACAACTGGATGAAGACTTAGATGGATATTAACAGTGACTGTGGTCTTGAATGTTTTTCTCTTCATTGGGATCATATACTAAAGAATATCTAGACTGTGGTCAAGGACGTCTGACTCAATTGTTCTCTTTTAGTTATTACATGTGACTAAGAAAGACAAATAGAACTGCTAGGAGAGAGAGACACTAGGGAAGAAATGACAGAAAATCATTACAATGGCAGGTTTTTTTACCCCCACAACCCACAGCACTGTTCTTAAAACAAACCTTAGTAACTTTTATAGATTCAAATTATCTTCACACCCTAGGGGCTTTTACTGGTTTGTTTTGAAGTCTTGCCTTGAACAAAATCATACAATTATACTTAGATTAAAAAAAAAATACTTTAAGAAAAAATTCTCTGTTTAGCTCAATTAAATTTAACAAATACGGAATGTGTGCCTGCTGTGTATTAGACATTGTAATAAGTACAGTAGACCCTCTGTTAACCAGAACTCAAGCAGCTGGCACTCTCAAGCAACCAGCAAATTTTTTCTTGCTGGTTGCTTAAGATTTTGCCAATTGCTTGAGTGTGCTGGCTGCTTAAGTTTGGGTTAATGGAGAGTCTACCAACATTTGTCCAGCATCTACCAATCCCCATGGGTGTCAGTTAACCAAGAATCTAACAAACTAGGGAGGGGTACCTTAGGGATGAACACTAATATCATTCCTTCTTTCATGAAGCTTGTGGTCCAATCTGCAAGATAAAATTTCAGTTGTAATTTCTAGAGTTTTTATTGGCAGAGAGAAAATCCAACTCAAGTGAGATAAAAGTGACTCTGGAATTTATTAAATTAATAACTAGTGTATACTTTGCTCTCTTTTAGAGTCATAGTTCATATTCTCATTTTTGAAGCTCTAAGGAAAAAAACTCTTAGTGCATTCTGGTTGCTATAACAAAAATACCACAGACTGGGTGGTTTAAATGACAAACATTTATTTTTCACAATCCTGGAGGCTGAGAGGTCCAAGATCAAGGCTCCAGCAATTCAGCATCTAGTGAGAGCCCACTCTCTGGTTCCATAGGGCTGTTTTCTTGCTGTGTCCTCACATGTTGAAAGAGAGCTCTCGGGGTGTCTTTTATAAGGACACAGATCCCATTTATAAGAGCTCCACCATCATGACCTAACCACTTCTCCAAGACCCCACTTCCTAATGCCAGAAGGGGATTAGAAGTTCAATATATGAATTTTGGGGGACACAAGCACTCAGTCCATAGATAAAGCTGATTGATGTGTAAAAGGCATTTGTAAATAGAGTGGTTCTGATGTGTGACAGAGTCTGCATTTTATGTCATTTTTCTTTTTGTTGTTTTGCTTTTACAACATACAAATATAGGGTATTTTTCTAAAATGCAATTCATGTTATAGTTTAAAGAAAGTGACTTGGAATGAAAATGTGTATCAATCTGACTTGCTTACCATGCTTTTGACTACTTTTTTAAATTTTAATTAATTATTTTATTTTTTGAATCTTCTTTTGAAACTGCTGAGGTCAGGTGGCAACATGAGAATCCATACATTTCCTGTTTCTTTCTCATGGATTTACTTGTATTTGGTGCTGTTTGTTCAAGATGGAAACTGTTAAAGAAGGAAACTGTGTTCTCTAGGTTTGAATGAATCTTAACCTCACATATGTATTTCTCTATGTTGGTATGTAACGGTCTTTGTTGTGGAATATGATACTTCAAAGGAGAGAAACATTAACAATAGAACATGTGGGCCAGTAATAAAGTATCTGTTGAACTTCCAGCATGAAAGGGAAATAGCGGCACCATTACAGTGTATTCAAAAGGTTGAGAAGAGGGAGTGGAGAAAAAAAAAGAGAGAGAGAGAGAGATGTGGTTAGAAAAATAAGCTTGTATTTAATGACAGTCTGGCTTAGATAGGGAGTTAATGCATTTTCTACTTCACAAAAGGAGAAAGTAGAGACCAAGACAGATACTTATTTCAATAGCCATCTCTTGAGTAAGGACAATGATCAGGGATGAAGGCTGAGGCAGGATACTTTCCTCATGTGCTCCGGGATGGAATGAGAGAAAAATCCTGCCATGGTGTCTCAGCCATTTTTGTCGCCTATGCCCCTATCATTGTTTACTCAGGAAAGACACCAGATAAATATGTGTTCCTTCAGGTAGGATCTACCAATATTAAGACAATTGCAACTCTTACTGTTTTAGTTTCTATGAGTCACATGTTTCTAGTTAAATCCATTGACCTACCCATAATACATCAGTGAATGAACCTAAAATTAGCATTTATTATGTACTTAGAGGATCATGTTTAACTGTGCCAGAAAAATGTGTGTGTGTGTGTGTGTGTGTGTGTGTGTGTGTGTGTGTATAACATAAAAGCATTTTTTTAAATTCTTTCAAACCTAAGAAAGGCTTTCTTTATTTTCTTTATTTGCTAGCATCCAGAAGCCAAATCTCTAAGAAGTTAATTTACTTACCCAGATAATGCAAATAGTTAGAAAAATAAATTATTATTTCAATCCAATAAATAGAAAATTGTTATTTGAACTTGGAGCAGCATGATGTGAAAACCCAAGAAAAAATAAAAATGTTAGATATCTCCAGTGAGTGAGCACAAATAAGATAGAGAATAAATGATGCTAAATTACTCATTGCTGCATTTTAGACTTTCAGAGAAGAATGATGTGTGTATATGTGTGTTAATTAGACATTATCCTTAGTGTTCCGTTCATTAGTCATAATCATACAGTAGTCAAAAGGAATTAGCAACTCAAAGCAGAACTCACACCTGCAACTAATCATTTGTCCACTAGAGGGAGCCTCCATCTCACGATTGAGCCTCCTACCACAGAGGGTGCAAAATCCTGTTTTCAAAGGGAGTCCTGAGAGGTCCAAGGAAACAAATGATCTGCAAATGTATTTGAGAAAATAATTACTCCTATTTTAAAGCATTTCACTGCCTAGATACAACGAGGAATGCATAAACTTATTTGCTCATTAAATGAAAGTTACTGAAATCCAGAGGCGTGTTGGATATTGCTTCTTCTTTTTTTTAAGATTTATTTTTATTGTTTTTTGGCAGAGAGAGAGACAGACAGAGAGAGACAGAGAAGAGGGGGGAGGCCCAGAGCAGTCTCCATAGTTGACAGCATTAGTTTTTCATATAGTTTCACTCCACAGGTGGGCTCAGGGCTGCACAGGGCAGGAAGGCCCCTGCAAGAACTGAACTGGGGGCTTACCCCAGTTCAGCAGGGCTGGGATCTGATCTTCGGCTCCAGGGCTGCAAAGCAAGTGTTTAACCCGCTGAGCAATCCCAACCTCACAGATATTGCTTCTGATTCATTGCATTTTTCAAAGGTTAGGAATTACCAGTGTTGTCCTGGCCGTTATTGAGACAGTTTATTCCCCCAGGATATGCTGTGACATCTCTTGGTTGCATTAATATAGTGACTAATGATTCCAACTTTCAATGGGTCTACTCCCCCGATATTTTTATGTCTTCTGATTCCTGAATGGAGGGTGTGATATATCAGGAAAGTGAACAATGAGTAAATATACATGTACGTATATAATTAACGTCCCTATTGTGGGAATATGTGGAAATAAAGAAATATCCTAAAGTCAGATAGGAAAAGCAAACCTCAGTTTATTATATTTTTTGTTGTTGCAGCATTATATCTAATAAATAAGTGAAAGAAGGGTATAGAAGGGGGAAGACAACACTTGTCTTTTCTTTTTTTAGCCTGCATTTTAGGAAGTGATGTTGATGATAATGATGACAATGACGATGATTTCGTTGTTCTCATACAATTTATATCCTTGTGTCATGCTCCCATTTTCTTCCTCTGTGTTGTTGTTATTGTTGTTTCTCCATTCCTCTATTCCATTTTCCTCTTTTCCATTTCTTTTCTTCTCTACGATATCTATTATTTCTTCTTTTCTTATTCTAACTGCCTAACATCCTCCAAGGCATTCTGCCATTTCACTTACAGATGAGCATAGTCAACATTTTTACAGGATCTGTCAGTCTTCCGAATGCATTCCCATGGTACTGCATCTGTTCCATATGATTTGAAATAGTGAGAGGAAGGACCAACCCAAATCCCGGGGCTCATTTCAGAGAAGATGGTCTCTAAGAAGGAGTGGTGGCTTCTGAGTTCTGGTAGGAGACTGATGATGGCTGTGTCACTTGCCTTGCCTCTGATTGGGCAAAATGGAACATAGATACAATGGTGCTGGAATTTGATGTACATGAACCGGGATAGGAAGAGCAGCTAAAACAATTAAGGAAAAAATATAAAAAGAATATACCGGTAGGTGATGTACAACTATGAAGACTGCTCTGAGCCCTTCTCTCTCTCTCTCTATCTATCTATCTATCTACTCTATCTATCTATCTCTCTATCTCTGTTGCTTTCTCACCTCTCAAAAACAATAAAATACATATTTTTAAAAAAAGGAATATAGTCAAAACAATACTGGTGTTAGGGTTAAAGCTAGTATAAGTGCTAACTCTATTTGAGTAGTTGTGTTACTGGGGTTTTGGTCTTTTACTTTCTCTAAGACTCAGTTTCTTTATATTATGGGAATAAAAATCTTCACACATACACACACGCACACCCAACAACGGTTTGCTATGAGAGTAAGATGAGCAATGCATATACAAATGCTCATGGAGTAACTTGGGTGGAACTGTCAGGTTTTGAGAGGTGGTGGGATGATGTAGAAAGGGCTTCCTTCCCAACTAAAGGCCCTGGTTCCGGAGGCAGCGCCTTCCAGACACTTCACCCTGGCTGAATGTAGGGCAGGTGTCAAGGTTTCAAACCCGAGGTCTGCTTCTGACCTGCTCTGTGACCTTAGATAAGCCATGTAAACATTGGAGTTTCTATTTCTGTATCTTGAAAATGAATATTAATGGTACCTACTTTAAAGTTGACAAGACTGAATATGATGATTGATGTGGGAAAATGCTGCAGTCAGAAAGGCGGGCTGCTGGTCACCTCTTTTATTCACCACAAAGCCTTTTCACTGCTCCTGGAGGGTCCCAATTACTTTACCAGCGTACAGCCTGATCTTTATTTTAATAAGAGCTTTCCAAAATTGAATCTCTGTCCTAGCCTCTGTTCAAGTTAATGTGCCTACATTGATCTTCTGCCACAACGCGCCAGTGCCCAACGCGCCAGTGCCCAAGCTTGGAACACTGTCTCCTGTCACAGGCTCTCCTGGGTCTAAATCACAGTGTATCCTGGAAGAAGGTGCAAACACTGCCATGCTCCTGGCTGACCACAGAATCATTCTGGCCCTTCTGCCAATAAGGCACCTGACTTTAGCTCCAACAGATGTTCTAGAACCCTCACTGAAAGAATACTGAAGAATTTATCCATGTTCCAATAAGCACTGATTTTAACTGATTTCACTTCCTGCTTCATTAAAATAATGGAGGCCATCTGAAATAACCACCTCTTCTTTCTAAAAGTACCCCACCTTTATTTCTATTCTCAACCTAATACCTGACCATTTCTCTTCTGTCTCCTTAATTCTGCCTCCTTTATTTTTCCATAGTTAAAAGGTGGACACTCATTAAATACTTAGTTGTAAGTGCTTCTATTCTCCTACTGTCACTCAAAGGTTTTAGTAAATGCATCCGTTTTTGTAGAGTCAAGTTCCATTTGTCTAGATTATTTAAAGTCAGTATTTCCTGCTTCAGTCTTTCTTATGACCTTCAGTTTTTTATGTCCAGCTACCCTCTGGGTATTTCAGGATTACTCTATGTTGGTTACAATTTTGTGTAGATAAACAAGAAATGTGTTCCCCTGTTGTTAGTATGTTATTTTTCCATTGCTGTTGCAATGAACTTGGCAGTGTAAAACAACACCAATTTATTACCTCACAGTTCTGTAGATAAGACATTCAGCATAATGTGGCTGGAGTCTCTACTAAGTCTCACCAGATTATAATCAAGGTATCTGCTGGGCTGTGGTTCTCATCTGGGGATTGTGGACATGGTCCATGTTCACTGATAGTGGAAGAACTCATTTCCTTTCGTGCAGCCTTCTTCACCTTCAAACTAGCAGTAGTGGGTAGAGTCGTCCTCATGCCTCTGGCTTCCTTTTGAAAAGGTTCATGTGACTATTATCTGGCGCAACCAGATAATCCAGGACAATCTCCCTATTTGAAGGACTGATTGTTAATAATGCTAATTACATTTTTACCATCCCTTTTGCTATACAAGGTAACATTTACAACCCTGTTGATTCTTATTTGGGTATATATTTTTTCCTATTTAAAACAAAATCACTGAAGACAGATCTGCTATATTTTATGTAGAAGATGAGTCTTCAAAGGAATACTAGGAACCACTTGGTCCAGTCTCTTTATTTTCCAGGTAAGGAAAGTTGAGGCTTAGTTAGAAAATAGGTCTGCCAAGATTACACATTATTCAGTAACAACCCCAGCGCTCTTTCTAATATGTCCCAAATGCAGTACTTATATTTGCTCCCAGTAATTTCATCTCTGAAAAGCACTGCCATTTTTTATCCTGTTGAAATTATATCCAATCATGAGTCTTCTATCAATTATAACAAGATTCATTTCAACTTTGAATTTTTAATGAATGGAACTGCTAATAAATATCTTAACAAAATATTTTCTAAATTTCATGGAGACCTGAATGAAGCAACTAAAGATCCATCATAATGCAACCTGTGAATAGTAGTAGATATGTGGATATACACACTTAGACACACATGGCGTAGCAGAGCATAACAGTGTCCACCTGTCATAGAATGAGTCACTCAAGTCTCTCTGGAGATGGGTTCGGAAGACAATTAAAACATACAGGCAGAAAGTAAAGAAGACGTTATGAAGGAAGAAGTCACAGAAATTGATAAGTCAAGAGCATCAAGCAGACTAGATTTTGTTTTCTGAAATGGAAGAATTCTTTTGAGGAATAAGATAGGGATGATTGCCAATAGATACGAAGGAAACATATGCTAGAAGGCTTTGGATCTGAGTCCACAGAAAGACCTGTAAATCAGTTTTTGGAAAAATAAATTGAACAATGTATTCCAACTGGCCATCTGTCATCCTGGGTAGGATAGAGAGAGACCCCGGAGAGAACCAACCAGGAAATGATTGCAGGAATACAGATGTGAATTATGAAATGTGGGAGGAACTGGGGAAACATGGGGAAGACATGGAAGAATTCTTTGACTAGTTGAACATGGTACTCATAGGAAAGTAAAAGATTTCAAGGGCAAGATTTTGGATCCAGAGGATCTGAAGGGTGCATGCGCCACCAGTAGCAAAGAGGGCATATGAAAGCTAACTTGTTTTCCTTTAGCATATGTGACACCTCATTCCATGGCTGTCCTATGTAAATTTGAAATGCATTAGTAAGTATAGTGATTATGAAAAGTATCACTTTTATTTTCTTTCTTTTTTTTTTTTTACTTTGTGTCCCACAATAAAACTAACCATTTACAAAACAAAACAAAAAATTATTAAAGGATAAAATGAATATTTGGACTTTGTAGTAGCTAAGGTGGTTTCTGATATATATGAAATGAGTGTTTGAAAAACTTCAGCAAAAATTGGAAAATACACTTTTAAAGACAAAGACTGAGGTTTGACATTCTAGATGTATCACTAAATACTAATTCATTGTTACTCTTTCAATCTTTCCTCATGGCTGTCCTGCAACTTTCAGAGTGCCACTATAAACAATGCCATGGCTTCCTTATCAATTTCACCTTAACTGTGTTTCCACAAGATCAGCCAATGTATCTAGCAAGGGTTTTCCAGGGAAACAAAACCAGTATTACTTTATCTTTCTATCTGTCTATCTACCTACCTACCTACCTACCTACCTATTATTTGTCATCTATCATCGATATTTATTATGAGAAATAAGCTCATGCGATTATGAAGGCTGAGAAGTCTCATGACCTGTCTGCAAGGTGAAGATCTAAGAAAGCAAGTGGTATAATTTAGTCCTAAGTCCAAAGAACCAGTGGAGACAATTAATGGTTTAATTCCCCATGTATGGACAAGAGAAGATGAGATGAGATATCCCAGCTCAACAGTAGGATGGGGGCAAATTCCTCCTTTTTCCGTCTTTGGTTCTATTTAAGCCTCCCATTGTTTGCATAATGCCAACCCAAACTGAGGAAGATAATGTACCATACAGTCTTATTATGATCTAATCCAAGTCAGAATAACCCTAAAGACATACCCAGAATGTCTATCCTGGGCACCCCATAGCTAATCAAGCTGACATCAAATTAACCATCACAGCCAGTGAATTGGGAGAAACTGATTCCATCCAATATTTTTAATAATCTGACAAAAGCAGCAAAAGTGTAAATGACCATAGACAAAAATGCCCTCAAGTATTAAAAATTGGAAAATTCTTATTTGCATTTCTGTGTACCCATTTATTATAATATGCTAATCTCCTCACCTCTACTTTCTACTACCTCCATCCTTTAAATGCATCTTTCTAAGATCTCACTTCAATCAAAACACTGTGTTAAAAATCAAATGAACAGCTTCTTACTTGCTCTTTATTGCTGAGAGCACCTAACTTCAATTCTTAATGTGGCCAGTTTTCTGAAATGTTTTTGTTTTTGTCCCAGTATGTTCTTACCATTCCATTTTTTCTTTTGAGCAAGTATTCAGGCTCTGTACTCCCTATCTCAGGGGAGATTAGTATATCTGTCCCTGGCTTTGTTTTCCATATTTTTTCCTTCCTTCCTTCCTTTTGGTAGCAAATAAAATTTAACTTTTATTAATTAATTTTTTTAACTTTTTTATTATAGCTGACAGTGAATATTACATTAGTTTCAAGAGTACAGCATAGTGAATAGACATTTATGTAACTTACAAAGTGATTATCCCAATAAATCTAGTAACCCCTGATATCATACATAGTCATTACACTAATATTGACTATATTTTCTATGCTATGCATTACATCCTTGCAACTATTCTCTAACGACCAATTTGTACTTCTTAATTCCTTCACATTTTTCACTCAGCTGGCTTTTATTTTCTAAAAGTTAGAAAAGTCTAGGATAAACATCCTGGAAGTCTGAAAGGATTAAAAGTACCAATATGTATAACCTTTAGAAATTTTAATTGATGTTGAGATCAGTGTGAAGTTGGGATTATGATGGAGTAAGTACATTTATTTTTGTAGAGTCAAAATGCTAAAATAACTATTGATTTTTCAACTTAGACATTAGAATAAGGGTTGTGGGATGACAAAGTCTGAATTCTTGAAATTCTATGATATGAGACATTGAGTTATTTTCATTTTAAATGACAAAATAGTTTACCATCTAAAATTCAGAAACTAGATTTTGATTCAAGAAATAAATACCTATGAATAAGTTACCTAGTGGTAGAAATTCCATTATCACAGGAATTGTTCATAGTCTACTCTACACAACATAACTAAATATTGTGGTGCAATACTGTGCATGATTTAGAGAGTTGAATGTGATAACCTCTAAGGTCCTTTCCAAATTTGAGATTGTATGATTTTAAGCTCAATGATCATTGAAAAGAGGTTCTGTATCACCTACTGCTTTTGTTTTCCACTACAGTATCTAAAATTCCACAGATGAGCTCTAGGAATACCAAAAATGAAATTATAAATAAATGAACAAATGAATGGATAAATCAGTCGTAGCAAATATGACAGAAATATGAGGTCTCTCACCAACTTCTCTGTAGTTAATGCGGCTACTTACTTTAGAAAGGTGTGTGTGTGTGTGAAGAGAGAGAGAAGTGGGAGAAGAAATCTGTTAAAATTCAAGCACTGGAAGTGATTTCTTATTCAGAGTGAGTAAAATCCTCTAATGTTTCAATTCAGTGACACCTGGGAATGTTTTATGGATCAGGTTTCATCACCTGTTAGCAGTGGGCCTGAAAGGCTGAGCCACTTTTGATGGATGGCCCTTCAGAGTCTTGTCTTTAAAACAGTACCCTTAGCTCACCTCCCCCCACCCCCAAACTACTCCCTTCATGCAGTAGTCTAATAATCTCCCTTCTGCTGGCTCCTGAGTCAGTGTAGGGCATCTACTTTCTTTAGTACATTTATATCTTCCTTTGTACCTTAACTGTAAATTTGTTACAAGATCTACAACTCTGTCCATTGATTAGTTTGGGGAGGGAATTTTATCATATGTCCTCTAATTTCAGTTATTCTCTTATTCCTGGATTACCATACAGCCTTCCAACTGGTCGGCCTGCTTCCACACATGCCCCTCTCTCTCCTCCTTTCTGATTTCTACTCCGCATCTAGGTAATCTCTCAGTAACAAAAACGTTGATCATGCAACTTCCTTGTTTACCCCTGTGCCATGTTCTTGCATTACCTGATGAATGCCAAGGCCTCAGCATAATCTAAAAGAGGCTGCAAAATCTGTAACATGCTTACCATTCCTGTATCTTTTCTCATGAATACCACTCTACACAAACTACAAGACCTTTGGTTCTTTAATACAAACTATTCTCTTTGTCTCTTGTCTAGGTCTTTATACCTCACTGGTAATGCCAAATGAAGTTGATTTGGCAAAAGTCATTTGAAATTATGGAGACATGTATGGTCCAGGTTGATCTTAATAAATAAAGTATACAAAAAAAAGACTACTTTTTGTATTAAATGAACTTAAATTCAGGCCAACATCTTGCCATCTCAGTCATTCGGCTAGCTTGTTTCTTTGAGTCCATTGTACTCTATAGTGATTCTTTATATTTCTACAGGAATACTTTTCTGGCTTTCTGACATAGTTACGGCATTTTCATGTTTCAGATCCTTCAATACCTCTCTCTAGTCAAAAAATAAAATGTAGACCTCCAGTTGTGCTCGCAGTCTCGACCTTTCTCTTGTTCCTGGAACACTGAGTATTTCACTACTGACTACATTTCCCAGAATTCTTTTAAGCTGCATCTGGCCCTTTGACTAAGTTCAAGGCAGTGCGATTGTGAATGAAAGTGATGTTTACAGTTAAGGTCAACTCCGAGTGCAGTTATTACTCTATAATCCAACCCCTGTTTACCTCTCCATTCTCATATCTTGCTCTTCTTGAAACTTTACACTCTGATAATATTGAGCAACTGTGGTTATTGTGTTATTCTTGCATGCTTATGGAATTTTACTCCTGTTCACCTAGTATGAAATAGCCTTTGTTACTTTCATCATCTTCAACTTGTAGAACTTCATCTCCTCCAATAAGTCTTCTTCGTCTTTCTCTCCTGTCTTTATTTTGGTCTGAGTTAGATGCTTCCACCATGCCAGGTATATTGAAATTTCTTATTTGTATAGTTAGTTTTTTTAATTAGGACAAAAGTTCCTCAAAACAAAACAAAACAAAACAAAACAAAGCAAAACAAAAAACTACTGTGTTACATTCATGTCTATAGCCTTAATGCCTAGCAATGGACCTGGTACTTATTCTGCTCTTAATTAAACTGCTTCTCTAATTGACCCTGATATTACAAATATTCAGGTGACAGAGGGCACTGAAACATCGCAATTTGTTGAATGCACTGGTAAGGAGTTGGGAAGAATAACACTCCATGAGTGGCATTGGATGTCTACTTAACATGGAAATATAGAAGAAATAATTCTTTGTTGTAAGGGAAAAGAATCTTTGATTATGTATATCCATTTCTTTCTGCTTTAGACCTCCCTATTTGCATGCTGTCACTCATGTTCCTTGTCTCTCTTCTTCTTTTTGTACACATTTTCTTTATTCTGCCTTTTTCATAGCATGCTGTCTTCACACTTCAAACTTGGCTATATAGGGAAAGCTTTCTTATCACTATTTCACAAAGTATCACAATTGCTTTGGGCCAGAGAAAGCAATATAATTCTCATTTTTTGTTTGCCTCAAGTATAGAAGCCTGACAGGATTGGTGAGCTAAAGTATAATTGAGTACAGGGGGTAAAAGCATGGGGGGGAGGTTGTAGATTCCTTTTATGGCATAAAGTCATAATGTCAGAACTGCCTTATGAGAATAATTTGCTTTTAGATCAGATATTTATGAATCACAATGCCTGGCTAAGTGATTTAGATTGTAATCTGCCAGTCCTCCCACTCAGTGAGTTAAGAGTAGAGCTCCCAAATTGTCCCCCATGCTGTCTTTTAGAGGCCAGGGGAGTTTGAGTTCTTGGTTTTCCATCTCCTCAAGTATGGCCAGTATGTTTAGTGGTTGTTATGATACCTCCAGTGCTTTTGCCATCATGGGCACTTCTGCTTCACCTTGGCATAATAGGGACTGCACAAGTCTCACTTTCCTACAAGCAAATTTTAGTGAGATTGATCCTCAATATATTTATGGAACACCTACATTATGCTTCATTGATATCTTAAATTCTTAATTTTCTCTCTCCCCAATTTCCCTGTTGTGTGTGTGTGTGTGTGTGTGTGTGTGTGTGTGTTTCTTTTACATTCTTGTCTGGGGCTTAATCCATGGAGTTCCCAGCCTGCTCCAGAGTCCAGGCTGAGTGCCCTCTTTCTTTTTGTCTTTTTTTTTTTTTTACTTCTACCTGCATCTCTAGCTTATTGCAAAGATAATACCCCAGCCAGGTTTCAGGGTACGTGCCTAGTGGTAGTGGAGAATACAGAGGCTTACTCCTTCCATTCAAGATTTGAGGTAATGCTTAGGGTTTGGGAGTTGCCTTTCAAAGACAGGAAGGCTAACCGGGCCTTCCGTGCCCACCAGGCTCCTCAGCCTATGGAGAACTTTTCTGTCTTTCCTGCATGCCTGGAGATAATATCCTGACTCCCTTCTGTACTTTTCTCCCATTGCCTTCCCTCTTGTGTGGATCTGTAATGATTGCTGGCGTCCTGGGAATTCATGCTAATAATGAGTTCTCAAGAGTGACTTTCCTTCTTTTCTTTTCCTTGAGTGGTTAGTTCTGAAAAGAATAATTTATCAAATCATTTTTATTCAACTTTGGAGGAAGAAGAAATAGGAAAAGGGGGGAGAGAGGCCCTTCTGCCGTTTTAATTACTTTGCAGCATCTGGAGGGGGCTCCGTTCAGCTTATCAAAGCTCACACAGCCGATGCCCACCGCTCCTGGCTCTCGCTGCCTCATTGGAGCATCAGAGCTCCGCTGATGGACCAGATAGTGGTCTGCTATCTGATGGCTTCAGTGCTTAGGATGTTAATTCAGGTGATGAATTGAACATTTTGGAAGAGTGGGAGGAATGGGATAGGGGCTGTTTTCAAAATTTTTAAATTAAGATTTTTATTTTAAATAGTTTTAGTCCTCCCTATATTTCAGGACCCGATAAATTATTATACTTAAAGAGGAAAAAAATTTGTTTCTTTTGAACTAAGATTATTATATGACATAGAGTCCATTGCTTCATTTACCATTATCTTCTTTTCTAGTATTTGTGAACATATCTGCAAAATATGTGTTATTGAGGGAGCCAAAAACCCGTGGGAGCATTTAGACTTGCAGAAGAAAAGGTTGAGACTCAAGGAGGTATTCTAATTAAAGCCAGTAAGAAGTTTTTTAATGCAGATATTGATGAGATGGTCACAATAGGTGGGAAGGCAGAATAGGAGAAAATAGAGTCAAGTTTCATGTGAGAGAATTACATGAACTGTTAGAGATGCATAAAAACAAGTGTTTTATAAAATTGTCTTGGGAGCAGTTTATGGAATCACTATCAACAGAAGTATTTAAAATTGATATTTTAATAACTGATCTTCATAGGTGGGAACAATGGTCAAATAAGCCTGTAATTATTTTCCCCAAGGTTGTATGTTATCTTGTGGAGGTACAGAAGTAGCATGCAGGTATAGATGACTGACTGAGGACAAACAGGAAAAGACATGCACTTGCACATGTGCTGTCCTCCTTCTGTATTTCACAGTATTCTTGTCCTCTTTCATAGTGGTTAAGAGCACCAAGTTTGAGGCCAGAGGCCTTGTTCACATCAGATCCTACCACTTAATAGCTGTGGGTATTTAAGCATATTGTGGGGGTGTTCAACGAATAACCTCTCGGTGCTTTATAGTTCTACCTTGTAAAATCAGAATAATTATAATCATTGCATCACAGTGTTGTCATGAGAATTTGATGAGTTAATATTGTAAAAATGCTCGGAATGGCACCTGGCACATAGTTAGCTCTCTTTATTCAAACTGTGCTTACACTATGCCAATTCATTGTTATGCTGCAAATTAGACTTGACTGAGGTCCCCATATTAAGCCCCCAAAGTTCCCATCTCTCTCCATAGGAATGCCACGGCCAATTCACTACTATCAGTGTTAACTAAGACTTGTGAATATTATCACAGTTTTGATGATTATTACTATTATCTGTCTTTATCTGTGGGTACAGATTCTTGAGCCAGGTCAAGTTTATGGGGGCAGAATGAGAACAATAGGATGTAATAGAAAGTGGATTTTAGGATCCCTCAGATCTGTCTGTGCTTAATCTCAGGTTTTTTCTCTGACTGTGAGCGATTGACTTAACCTTTGTAAGCCCCAGTTCCCTCAATGTAGAAAAACAATTTTGAGGATAAAGGGAATGATGGTGCTGATTTGAAATGTAGACACAGCCATAGCAGATTCCATTAGATGGGAAGCCAGACAATGCCTGCTTATTATTGCATATTATAGTATTATGGGTAGCAAATAGAAGAAATGTGATTGTGTGAAATATTTTAAAAATAATATGCTTAAATATCTTGTGAATAAGATAATTTATAGGTATTATTTCTATTATATATATAATTTTTTTAATTGGAAACCCTTTAACTATTTTTTTATTAAATTGTTTAATTGGAGGCAGAATGCAGGGTTATTGCTTGTCACTTACATCTGATAAAGAACCTGTGTTTTCTGTTTAATTCCATTTAAAATAAATCCCATCACTTTAAATATGTTAGGACAAAGGGGGAAAGTCCTTTCTTTTTTGAAAGCAACAACGGAACAATCTATTATTAAATGTAGAAAATGATGCTAATGCAACCTGATGGCTGTGATTTCACAGCACAAGAATCAGAAAATTCAGAGTTCTGTCTCCCACAGCAACCGTAACTCTTCTCTCCTTGAGCATGTGTAACATTTTATATATTTCATATTTCATACCAAATAGGCACTTAACTCTAAATTATTATATATGCACAATGGGGTTCGATTATAGTCACCATGGGCACAAGAAATTGAAGTTCCTGACATTTATATATTTGAGAATTTCAGTTTCAGTGATGGTTTTTGTTTTTCTTATTATTATTTCTATTTTATTTTATTTTAGTGTTTTAGAATGCTCTTTTAAAATATTAAAAATATTGTCACTGCCTTTAGCCTCAAGCTTCTGCATATGATGCAACAGATGTGTCAGAAAGGCTCTAATAATTAAGTCCCTTTGTGCACGAATCGGGGACATATTATGAACAAAACCCAACTCTATGCTCTTTAATTGAAAATTTATGCTCAATGCTCAGGTCTTCCAGTTTGCAACTTCCTACTTGGCCCTAGAAGCCATCAATCAACATTAATTAAGTGCAACACTACAGTCAACAGTTGTTTTCTGTTTGAAAGTGCTATTTGAAATAACTCACCCTAGTTTGACATTATTAATATCCACAAACAATGTACTTATTTGATTAAGAAAGAGCCACAATATGCCCTTTTGCTATTAAATTATATTAGGATATACTTTTCAACTACTCTAATCTCTCTTCACTCTATGTAATTACTATCCAAAACGAAACAAAGAACCATGATAAACAGTATTAACCACTATAAAAATCCATGTAATTCCAGATTTAAAAAATGTTATTCCAGATTAGTTTGGTGGTAGATAGCAATCCACAGGGACACCTGGCCATGGTCTCTTGCCATCAATGACCTGGAATGAAATAGTTACTAAAATAGTCAGGCACTTAATGCTGAAATTCTTAGGAATCATTGCAATAGGAATTCTGCCTCATGGAAATTGCCCAAAACACCTTGACAAACAAGGGCACCAGATATTAGCACTGAAACAAGCGTTGTAGTATAGACTACAATGTTTAAAAATATGGAGATGGATAAAATACCCTTTAATAGGAACTAATGGACTAAGTATCAATATGACACTGTAATAAGCAGCAAGCAGCATTTAACAATGATAATATATATATTGTTGTATAAACATACAAATATATATGTGTGTATGTGTGTGTGTGTCTATATGTATATATTATAGAACTCCTCCATGACAAATTTTATATATATGTATACACACACACATACATATATATATGTGTGTGTGTATATATATATATATATATATATATATATGAGTTCCATAATACATTTTAATGAGAAATATGAATTTCATATTTCTGAATACATAACCTGACCTAATTTAGAAGTTTAGATTTGTATATATAATCATATGTATATGATCATATGTATATGCTCACACTTGAAAAAAATGTCTGAAAAACTGTCTATAAAATTTTGAAAATGATTATCTGAGGATGGTGTAATTTCAAACCATATTTATTTTTCTCATGTTTTATCTGTACAGTTTGAATTTTTCTAATAACTATATATCACTTTCATATTAGAAAAGTATATATAATCACTTTTAAAACAACTGTATGTATATATTTGTATACATAAGTAGATTTGCACCAATATGTCTGCCTAATTTGATGCTTATCACTATACTAGGGCTAGTATACAGCAACCAAAAACCCTGACATGGTCAAAGCTCACACAATTCAACACTTGAGCCTTTGTTTTCTGACTAGGTCATGACAGTTAATTGGCTTCAAGTAAAAAATAAAATCCTCTCTGAAGTCACTTCGGTGGGATCCAGGGCCTATAGGCTTAAGGCAGGTATTCCCAACCCCATGCCCACAGGCGCCATGGCGCCCGCGGCCCGATTTGTGTGCACCCGCCATTATTTGACTGCAACAGAAGTTTTTCATAAACACTAAGTAAAACTATCATTTATTTTTATACATTTGTCAGAATTTAAAAATATTGTTTGAGTATCTACACAGGTTTATTATATTCATTGGTATGTTTGCGATATCGTATGTATAAGTTTTTCCCTAGCTTTCGCCTTTGTACATGTCGCGTCTTGTTTAGCCGCTGCGCTCTTTAAACTCTCCTCCACCCAACCGGGAGACGCCAAGTTGCCGTTTTGATTGCGGTTGCTGGACTGATCGGGTCGTGACGGTTAGCTAGGATCACAGTGTTTTGATATATTCGATTTTAAATGAACTAAAAGCGAGGTAGG
>PVKE010020111.1:0-27801 GCA_004027555.1 Craseonycteris thonglongyai
CTCACTTTGCAGCACTGGGGACCGAGGATCGAATCCCGGCCCCAGCCTGTGCGGAATCATATGCTGAGCTGGGGAGTTCCCCCAGTTCAGTTCTCTCTCTGTCTCTGTCTCTGTATCTCTCTCTCTGTCAATAAATAAATAAAACTTAAAAAAAAAGAAAAAAGAAAATTAAATAAAAAAGAGGAAATGTTCAAAAAAGAAAAAAAATCAGAGAATTCTCTCACATCTGTTATGAAGAATTGTAGTTCTCCATCTTTCTTTCTTTCCATTTATTTTGCTCTAGAGGCAGCCACTTTGTTGTTTTTAGCTGGTCCTTTTCTCTAAATAATTCAAATCTAAAATTCTTTAGTTTTCTATATGAGACATTATTTATTGAATTGCCCTAAGAATACCAGAAGCTAAAGGTTTAAGTTCCCTTAACCTTGCCTGTACCAACATGTACTTTCTTGTCCCTACCACACATGTACCATCTTATCACCCTACCCCATCCTCTCCAAAAAGACATATTATAATTTTGATTAGATGAATATTCAGTGTTTACATTGTAGTGGCTATTATAAACAACTAAAATTTAATTCATGTACTAGTGATATGTTGGTAAACTCGTTCTCTAAAAAGAGAAAGAAAAAGAAAAAGGTCCTGATTTGTACAGTTTGCTGATTTCCATGGTGTAATTAGCCACTTTGGCTAATTTTAAATTACTGACCTGAAGTCACTAAATAACGGTTTAAAAGACATGGGCATATTCAGTTCTCAAGAGCTTCTTTCATTTGGGTTATATATGGTCATGTTTGCCTTGTTTGCTTGCTACATTTTCTAAATATTTATAAATATGAAACAGCAAGCTCCCCTAATCATGTAGCCCTCTTCTCAAGATGTACAGCTGTATTAGATGTTCTGCTGATTATACATTTTAGAAAAAGTCTATCCTGGCACCTTCTGTTCAGGTCTCCATCTATGCCTGGTACACCATCATTCCAGCAACTCCTTTTACTACCTATCATCTTGAGGATTCCTTTTTCCCATCTTGGATCCTCTATTTCCTATAGCCCATGTGTTATGGACTGAATATTGTTGTTGTCCCTGAATTCATTTGTTGAAATCTCAAACCCAATGTTATGATAATTGGAGGTGGGGCCTTTGAGAGGCGATTAGGTCGTGAGGGTGGGGCCCTTAAGAATGGGATTAGTAACCTTATAAAAGAGAATATAGAGAACTCCCTAACCCCTTCCACCAGGTAAGGATTCAATGAAAAGACAATCAGAGGCAAACAAGGAACTCCTCCCCCAAGAAAGAAGTCTGTCATTGATTTTAGACTTTCCAGCCTCTCAACTATGAGAAATTAGTTTGATGTTTAAGTCACCCAGTTTATGGCATTTTGTTATAGTAGCCTGGGCCAAGATACCATGTCTTCTTCCTTCTTGGTTTGCTACCTCATTTTAATGGAACACTTCATCTGGAAGCTTCTTAAGAAAAATTTTGAGACTTTGTATATTTAAAATCTTCTTTATTCTACCTTCATGCTTGATTGATAGTAGGAGTGACGGTAAGATCCATTTTGGAAGTAATTTTTTTCAGAATGTTGAAGGCTGTGATTCACTTTGTTTTAGTTTTTAATGTGGGTGTTGTGAAGAGCATTCTGATTTCTTATCCTTTGCACATGATCTGTTTTTCCTCTGTTGAAATCTCTAAGGACTTTGCTCAAAAAATAAGTATTTTAAAAATTAGAATGCATGCAGTTATCTCTCTAGTAGCACTGGTTCAGTTGTATTCCAATATGGTTTTATGAGTACAAGAAAAAATATGGAATACTGCATATGCTAGAGGCAGTATGACAGCTCATAATCTGAATGTGCCCACAACAATGCAAGAAATATAAATACAGGGTGTCCCCTCAAAATGTATACACACTTTAACAGCCGATAACTTACATAATTGACTACTTTTCAGGTATAACCAATTTAACATAATGGGTCAAGTCTAGTGAATGCAGACCTCATACCAACTGGACCTTATTTATGGTGATACATAAAAGATAAAGTTTATGATACAGAACCAGCAATAGTCAACGAATTGAAGGCAGCCACTGAACAAAAATGCACACAAATACTGAAGGAACTGATTCTTGATTGTGATTCCACTGCTTTGCCAGCAGCGGCTGGACCAGAGCAGTCATCAGTGTGAAAGCAGGCAGTGACAAAAGAAAAAAAGATGATTCATTTCTGTAGATTATTTAAAATTAAAAAAATAAACTCTACGTTAATGAACACTGACTTTATAATCATTCAAAGTGTGTTTACACTTTTGGGGGGACACCCTGTATGTATGTTAAAGTGAAAAAGAAAACAACAAAAAAACACCACATCTTCTAAAAGAGATGAATCAGGAGTTTTAATTAATTCTCCAATATATGTATTTAAGGTGGGGGTCTAAAGAGGTGAATGAACACAATAACTTGGAATAAAAAGGGGAAAATGACTTTTCTGCTAGACTTTGAAGAATGGTTAGCTTAAAAATACTATTAATAGATTTACATTCAAAAAAAAAAAGAAGAGAAAAAAGCAAAAACATCCATAATTTTACCTCACAGATAAGTATTCTTGATATTTTAAGTAATACCACTAATAAAAGTAATGCATGAGCAAGGACAGGAAACCCACATGGTCATAAAGGCATATCATGAAAGTAAAATTCTTCTCCTTCAATCTGCTTTCCCACATTTCATAGCTTTTTTTATCCTCCTAAAGAAAGTTAATAGTAGATGAAAAGTATAAAAATTACTGAAGCTATCAGGTCACGACACTGCTCTGCCCCTGCATTAACAAATAATAATGCATTCCATATTCGTTTATAGAGGCCTACTTCATTCTCTTTCATGGTTGCATGCTATTTCATTATATTGACAAGGGTCCAGCAAACTATGGGCTACAGTCCAATTCTGACCCATTGCTTTTTTTTATATAGTCCATGAACTAAAAAAGGTTTTTACCTTTGTAAATGACTAAGGAAAATAAAAAAGAATACTATTTCTGTGACATGAGAAAATTATGTGAAATTTGAATTTTAGTATTTTATAAATCAAGTTTTATTGGAACACAGCCAGGCTTATTCATTTTCCATACTGCCTGTGGCTGATTTTGTACTACAGATAAGTTAATTAGTCATGAGAAACTGTAAAGCCTGCAAAGCCTAAAATAGCTGGCTCTTTAGAGGAAAAGTTTGCTGACCTCTGGTATAGACCATTTAATTTATTTGACTCAACATTAAGAATTCATAGAATTTTATATTCCATGAGTGATGGGGTAAAAGTGGCATCAACAATAGAAGTGAAGAATTTGCAAGTATGATGAATAATCAACCAGTCGTTCAGCATGGATTTGGGTAGAAAAGTGATAAGAGACTGAGCAAGAAAGATAAGTTGTGGCCATACCAGGCCATCATTAGAAGGCCAGGTTGAGGAATAAGCCAATCATCTGGAAAAGAAATTGGGAACTAGGGAGAATTTTGAGCAGGGGTGGAGATTAGCACAAACAAGGTCTATTTTAGGAGATGAATCTGGCTTTTGAATTGATGTAGAGGGTACTGCTATTAGGTAAGGAAGCTACTTATAGGATTATTTTAGTAACCCATAACAGAACCAAAGAACTAACATGAAGATATAAGTTCTAACACGTAAATGTACTATTGAGATAGTTTCTAGAGTTCTGAAAATCAAACAAAGCTGTCTGTGTTTTTATGTGAAGTTGTTTAAAAATCAGAATTATTTATTTTTGTAAAAAAAATCAAAGTATGCCTTACTACTAAAGTTTTGGTCCACTCTTTTTCAGTATACCCAGCAGCAATTTTAAAAAGTGTTTTCCATGTAACAAAAAAACCAAGAAACTGAGTCATGCACTAGTTGCTTAATTAAGCTGGAGTATGGTATCTGATTATGTGATCATTTCTTAATTATTACTTATAAGCTTAAGGTTCAAAATATGGCAATGGAAGACATACAGGATTGTCTGTTATTTCAAAGACATAATGTGAAATGCTCATCGTAATTTGGTTAAAAATCCTAAATAGCAAGAATGCTGGTCTCCTAGACAGAGTAATTCTAATTAACCTTATAAAAATAAGATTTGTACAGTATGTGGAAAATTAAGGATATAAACAACCATTAAAAGAGAAGACTAATCACATTATAATAATTATGTTCAACTGACACAATAGGCAATAATCACATAGCAGTACCATATTTTAAATGCCATCATAAATAATATAAAATGGTAATGTTATATTGTATTATTATTCAAAATAACATTTTAAATTATTCTTTTAAGCATCCAAATAAGTTGTTCTATTAACACAGAGATTTTAATGTGAATGTGGTTACCTTTTTTTTTTTCTTCAAAAAGAGTAGTTTGGATTTAAGCTAAATTATATCAGAAAATGAACAAATAAAGTACAAATATGTTAACATTATAGTTTACATATATCAATATGTTTTAGGGTTAAGGCAATAAAAGGAAAAAAAGAAAATTTGGTTCAGTTCTGCAGAAGTTTGTTTTATTTTTCCTTATGGCTCATAACTGGCCATTGTAGTGATAAAAGGAATGATAAACAGTGGTTTAGAACTTTGACTTTCCAGCAACAGGAAGACCTGAATTCCGACCTGTGTGATTTTGGCAAGTTTCTTAACCACTTTAAGCTTCAGACTTTTCTTATATTATAATGATGCTATTTACCCTCAGATATATATAATCTTAATTTTAGATGAATTGGGTGGTTAGTAGAAAATTACCTGGTCAAAGGATGAGCAGAAAAAATGAGCACACAACCATTTAAAATGAATGCTCAGTTGTTACAAAATACTTGTTTAGCAATCCTAAAAGTCACCCTAACTCTTGAGCAATCACTTCCTTTGCTTTAAATAATATATGTTTCACTGAGTGGTATGCAGGAGTGAGTTACTTAGCTAGGGAATAAACCTAGTTAGTTACCTGTCTTTCATATTTCAATGCGGCCTTCCTTGCTTTTTCTGCTCTGACATTGGGTATGGTAGAAACTGTCATGGACTGATAAAAATATGTTTCTTTAGAAATTAAAGTTAGCTGATACCTCCAGTTTTAGTGATAAAAACCAAAGTAGAGAGAAGACAAAGTTTTGTTTTATTTTCTTTTGTTAGTTTTTAAGAAATGAA
Source organism: Craseonycteris thonglongyai (assembly GCA_004027555.1). Taxonomy (NCBI): domain Eukaryota; kingdom Metazoa; phylum Chordata; class Mammalia; order Chiroptera; family Craseonycteridae; genus Craseonycteris; species Craseonycteris thonglongyai. Next base: position 5,183 of record PVKE010020111.1, read on the forward strand.
CACTGAATTCACAAGTTAATCAAAGAATAGAATGCTGAATTCCATGAAACTTGGGGAATATGTCCAAATATACACACGCACACACACACACACACACACACACACAAAGAAAGATTGAATCATAAATATGTTTAATCAGTACAAATGTCTTATAAAATAAGGGATAACAATTTAGTCAAGGTGAAACTTCATTTGATTTTGGTTTGAGTATATTTATGCCATGACTAAAATTCTATATGGATATGTGATTATAAAAAAAAAGTAATACACCTGTAAATTGAAGCATTAAGAGATGAAGTCAACACTCTACAAAAATAATCTTTACCACAAGTAAAAATTGGTTGATAAATTTTGAGAACTTCATTTGTTTTGATAAATTAGAAGTTAATGCGAAAAGTAGCAACAGCAGCCAAATTGCTAGAGGGATTTTTCTTAAAAAGTAAAAAATCACAGGGGAAAAAGGTTAGAGTACAAAAAATGTTTTGGAGGCAGATGGATCTGGCTATTATTTCAAAAAACTTTAAGAGGATTCATGTCCAAGAATGAGAAGTAAGGCTGAAATTTTAGGTAGCCCTGGGAAGACCATTGTGTAACTGATGGAAATACAGCAATCTTTAAGTTGTATTTACTACCATAAAATCTTCAAGGCTGTCAAGGTGAAAGTAGCATTTCTTTGAGTATGTATACTCAAATAAGAACCAGGAGTAGGGCAAGACTGGCAGCACCATTTCCATGAATAATAATGGTGGTGCTCTAGTGGTACTCATAAATTTGCAATGTCTGAAAGTCTCAGTGTATAGTCTTTGCATATGTAAAGGGTCTATTGTATTTACCTTCAAATGTATTTTGTCATGTTTAGTAAAAACCAAAGAAAACCAAACCAAACAAACAAACAAACAAACAAACAAAACCCTAGACTTGCTTTCAGATGGTGTACAGCTTACATTTAATTGATTTTATTCTTAACTTGTACATGAATTTAGATAAGACTGTTTTTATTTGACCTAGACAGATAATGCAGAGTTCTCTGAAGTAGATACCCATTAACTTCAGGTAAAATTGAAACTTCAATTAGAAATATACAATGCTCCCACTGATTCCACAATCTAAGTCAGTAGCAACAGCTAAGAATGGATTTTCAGGCACATATTTTAAAACTACCTAATATTTCCTTTAAAAAAAAAAAGTACAAAATTATTCAAAGTGGCTACAATTTCCTCCTTGACTTCTACACAAATTATTATTAATTACTAGAATGCAATGGCATAAGTAGGAGAGTCTGATGTCAAGGTTAACACTATTAGTATGAAATCTACAGATTCAATTGTATAATAAACATTTACTTTATAAAGTGTATTACTAATGTTTCACATGAATAAAAAGGAATAATATGGCACAAGATATACGTCTTGATAACCACTAGAAAATGTTTTTATTAGATTTTTTTATTTTATTATTTTTGACAGAGATAAAGAGAGACAGAGAGACAGAGACAGAGAGAAGGGGGAGGGCCCAGAGCAGTCTCCATAGTTGTGCATTATCAGTTTTCAACATGGTTTCATTCCACACAGGTAGGTGGGGGCTGTGCAGGGCAGAAACTGGGCCAGGGGCCTCCCACATGGGAGGCATGCCCCCATGAGCCGGGGGGCCGAACCAGAGGCCTCCCTCATGGGAAGCTCACCCTTTCGAGAATAGAACTTGTGGCCACACCCCAGTTCAGCATATGGTTCCGCACAGGCTGGGGTCAGATTTGATCCTCAGGCCTGGGGCTACAAGGTAAGCACTTAACCCACTGAGCCATCCCAGCTTCCCCTAGAAAATGTTTTTCTTCCATATTGTCAAAAAGTTGTATCTTCTCATAGAGTTTGTGAGTTAACAATGATCTGATTTATTTCATTGCCTATTTGTGATCGACCATAAAATATCTGTGTAGTAACAAATTTACCAACTTCAATGTTTTTTCAAATTATTCCCAAAGGGCACAAGTGACCTAGCAATAATTATATATTTGAATGAAAAATTTGTAAGCATGTTAATATGTCATTCTTTGTGTAGGATTTCTTCCAGCAAGATTTTAATGTACAATATTAAAGCGAATAGTTGAAGTCTATATCTGAAATAAAAGTTATAAATGAACAAGGAATACATGAACCATGTTAAGCGTAGACAAAAAAAACATATCTGGAAAAATTACTCTGAAACCTCTTTTGCTCAATTACTTGATGAGACATTGCTTCGAAACTTAATGGGAATTACTGAAAGGGAAGCCTGGTTTTACTATCTTGGCAAATATCATTGAATTTTATTTTTGTTGCTTTCTCCTCTGTGTTTCTGTTTGTTGGAATAGTTAGAAGAATTTTAAATGCCAGCTAACATTCATTTTATGTGTGAGTTTAACCTCATTAGGAAAGTATTTATTTCACCTGATGAGTAAATAGGACATTCAAAATAAAGCTATATTCATCTTCCAAAACAATAATTTACCTCTGAGATAGCATTCAGATGATTGTTTTACTGTGTGTATAAATATGCTTTAACAGATTTTAAGATTTGCTTAATGATATTCATGCTTTTAGTAATAATGCTTCCCTTTTGAGTATTTCAAGATGATGCCATTCAGGTTTATCTTCATTTTCCCAATGTACGACTAGGCTGAATATGAGCACAGTGGCTTTATTCTATTTATTGTTGCAACTCCAGGGCCTGAAACAGTGCCTGGCACATAGGAGGCACTGCACTAAATGATAGTTGTTTTGAAACTACACGACCATTGTAGATGTAGATTAGAGTTCGCACATGTTCTTAAAGTTATATCAAGAGTTACACTCTGGGGTCTACTTTTATCATTCTTCTGAAGTAGTTCTTACCATAACAAAAAATTAGTAGTCATATTATCCTTCGGCCTAACTTTGAATCTCATTTTAATTGAACTCATTTTACCCATTAACAGTCTAGGTCACCCCTTCCATCGTAAAACTTTCTCCATTGTTTATTTTCATTCTCTCCTGGTTCTCTTCCTGCTTTTGCAGATTCTTGGCTAACTCACCTCTATAGGTCTCTATAGGTATACCTTCTAGACACTTATTCTTTTCTTTATTGTCCTCTCTTATAAATTTTAACTAAAGCATCTTATTAAGTCCCATATTTTCACCTGTGACCTCTATGTTCATGATTCTCTAATCTATACTTCAAGTCAGGGGAAGCTGGGGTGACTCAGCAGGTTAAGCACTCGCTTTGCAGGCCCTTGGACTGAGGATTGAATCCCGGCCTGGGCCCATGTGAATCTATATGCTGAACTGGGGTGTGCTTCCCATGTGGGAAGCCCCCAGCCCAGTTCCCACCCTGTGTGGCCCCCACCCACCTGTGTGGAAGAAAACCATGTCGAAAACTGATGACATACAACTATGGAGACTGTTCTGGGCCCTCCCCCTTCTTTCTGTCTCTCTCTGGCTCTGTCAAAAACAATAAAATAGATCTTAAAAATAAAAAGTATTCTATACTTCAAGCCATCTCTTTCTTTAGTATACTTTTATCCTCATATTCTGCAGGCACCTTAAATTTGATGTTAAAAGTAAACTTGTTCTCTTCCTCCCCAAACATGTTCTCACTTCTTTATGCCCTATTTTAGTTGTGTGTAAATGAGTCGAGTGTTGAGTGAAAATGGTTTTGGTGTGCTAGGCTGGATAACAGAAAGGAGATATACCTGGGGAAGCCGGGATGGCTCAGTGGGTTAAGTTCTAACTTTGCAGCACCAGGGACTGAGGATTGAATCCCAGCCCTGGCCCCGGCCCCGGCCCCGGCCCCAGCCCGTGTGGATCCATATGGTGAACTGGGGAGTTCCCCCAGTTCAGTTCTCTCTCTGTCTCTGTATATCTCTCTCTCTGTCAAAAAATTAATAAATAAATAAATAAAGATAAAACTTTAAAAAGAAAGGAGATATACCTGATATTCATTGTAATTGAAAAAAAATAAAACAAAACACCCTTTTCAGTGAATATTAATTAACTTTTTCTTAAATTTTTAAAATTAAAAATATTTGGGCTCTTATAAGTTAATATTGGAATATCTGGAACAAGAGGCAGAATGATGCTGCTCATGGAATCTCACTTCTGAGCAAAAACCTGATGAAAGGAAGAACATAAATGTAAGAGCAATAATCCATTAGCAGGATTCAAGCAACACAAATAGCGTGTGTGAGACGTGTATCTTTAAAAATTAGCATCCAAGTGTTAAAGAGGAGAAATTCATGAATCAAGATAAACTAGGTTTTGTCCAAGTAACCCCTAAGTTTAAAAAAATGCTCATTACTCATTAACATGGTCTATTGCATATTGGCTGATTCTCCTGGGCAGCTCTTCTCTAAGAGTTGGTTTATCATCCCAGGTCATTTCAGTATTCTGAACCTATGTATCAACATGTGCCCTCCCAGTTGCTACGGCAGGGAGAGAAGGGACTGGATAACTGAGCATCAGCAACAAATGCTGCCATCCTGAAGTGGCATACATCATTTCTGCTAGCATTTCATTGGTCAAATTAAGGTCTATGGCCTTCACTAATTTACAAAGAAATGGGAAATGCAATCTGCACATTTGCTCAGAAATAGAGAATTACTGGAGGTAGTAAACATTAGTAATACATGCCACAATAAATTTCAGATGGAAAAAGCACAATCTTACTTCTACTTTTCCAGAAATATTCAGGAGGGAAAATGAAACATTTGGGGTAAGGAAGGAAATGAGAAAAAATACCAATTTCAGCAAATGCTCATTAACATCCTCAATATATAAGCTTTGAAATGGATGTCTCAGCTTCCACCATGCTGAGTTACCGGTAATAAATGAGGAGAAATTACAAGATCGCACCACTGTGTTTTGCTTAGCTAAAAGGCAGACAATAGCCAGAGCTATCAGAAAGACAAATGAGAAAATAAAGATTATTAACAACTGCTGAAGAAGATGGTGGCCTAGAGAGAAAAAGAAGACAAGGCACCATACATGACATAGTAGCTACAGAGCTGTACAGTCCCTGGTCAAAATTCACAAAATTTGCCTATCTTTTTCACCTTTTACTTGGTAGAGAAGTGGGAAAGTGTCCTGAGCAGAAATTAGTATTATAGGATGGAGAAAAACAGCTGATGAGGATTTGTTCCAGCAAGGTATTAAGTAGCAATAATGTCAGGTACATGCAAATGGCCTCCTGGAGGGCTGGAGAAGAGCCATTTTGCCAACTCTCATTACTGCCTCTTCCTAAATCTTCCAGATCTAATTACAAGAAGGTATTATGATAGATCCACAGAGAATTAGGGGAAACAACTTTATGGCAATAAATTTTGTAACTCACACACAAAAAAGAAGAAATTATTTGAAAAACACTATTTACCCAAAAAGAAATTAGAAATTTGCCCTATATCTTTTGAAGAAAGTAAGTGCATTAGATATCATTTTGGAATCCTACAAAGAAAACTCTAAGATTAGCTGAAACAACAGTGACTTTTATCAGATATTTAAGAAAGAAACAATATCAATCTTACATAAATTCTTTCAGAAAAGTGGTGAAGAAAATAACTTCCAAATTGTTCTATGCGGCCAGCATAATATAAAAGTAGATGAAGGCATTGCAAAAGGTGAATTATTGATCAATATTCATAAACATAAATTCAAAAATACTTAACAAAATATTTGTGAATTAAATTTAGCAATATATAGAAAGGATAATATAACATAACCAAGTAGGGTTTATTCTACAAATGTAAGTTTGGTTTAACACATGAAAATCATATTAAAAGAATAAAGGAGAAAAGCCATGTGATCATGTCAGTAGAGTGATAAGTGCACTTGATAAAATTTAATACCCATTCATATTTCACAGTGATGGAAAGAGAACTGACTCTGGGTGGTGAGCACATGATGTAACACATAGATAATGTAATGTAGAATTCTATACCCGGAACCTATATAATTTTTACCAACCAATGCAACTCCAATAAATTTAACAGTTAACTTAAAAAAGCTAGATAATAGAGGAGAATTTCCTCAACCTGGTAAAGGCCATCTACAAGAAAATCTGTGGCTAATATAATACTTAACAGTAAAATATTTTACGCTTTCCCATAAGATTGAGACTAAGTCAAGAATAGGAAAGAAATGAGTAAAACTGCTTCTATTTTCAGGTGATGATATTATTGTTTATGTAGAAAATCCATTTTATTTCTATAAACCACTAGCAAACAAAAAATGAAATAAAATGAATTACTAATAATGTCAAAAATATAAAATAATTGGGGATACACTTAACAAAATATATTCAAATCCTTCTACACTAAAAACTTTAACATTACTGAAGCAATTAAAGACAACTCAAACAAATGGGGTATGTACCATGTTCCCGGATGAGCAGACAAATATTATTAAGATGTAGTTTATTAAACAGTATCATATCATTGTTAATTATCTGTTTGTGATCATTTTACTATGGTGATGTAAGATAAAAGCATTAGGAGAAGCTGGGTTTATAGACGTATGAGAACCCTTTCATGGTTTTGTGAATTGGCTGTAACTTTAAAATTATTTCAAATTAAAAAAGATTTTAAGTGTCAGTTATCTCAAAAGTTATCTATGTACTCAAGTAGATCAATTATAATCCCAATAAATTTTTAGTAGAAGGGGAAGCCGGGATGGCTCAGTGGGTTAAGTGCTCACTTTGCTGCGCCGGGGACCAAGGATCGATAACCGGCCCCGGCCTATGTGGACCCATATGCTGAACTGGGGAGTTCCCCCAGTTCAGTTCTCCCTCTGTCTCTGTATCTCTCTCTCTCTCTTTGTCAAAAACAATAAAAAAAAAAGAAATTTTTTTTAGAAATTTAAAAGCTGATTTTAAAATTTCTATGAAGAGCAAAAGACTCATAATATCCAAAATAATCTAGAAAAAAATGGAACAGAGTTGAGAATTTATACCACGTCATTTCAAAACTCACTGTAAAGCTACAGTAATCAAACAGGGTGACACTGCTAATAGGATAGGCAGAAGAGAGAACCCAGAAATAAATCCACATTTATACAGTTACTTGTTTTTTGATAAGGCAGCAGAACAATCCAAGAGAAAGGACTTGTTACTGACAGAGAAACCAACCTCAAACACATCTTATAATATCATAAAAATAAATTTGAGATGGACAAAAATCTACATATAAAAGCTAAAACCATAAAGCTTTTAAAGGAAAATGTATTAGAAAATCTTCATGTTAGAGGTAGGCAAGATTTCTTAGCAAAAGGCACCATCAATAAAATAAATGATCAACCCATAGACGATGAGGAAATATTCACAAAATATACATCTGACAAGAAAGTGTATCTAGGAACTAGGGAAAAAAACCTTCTACAAAACAAAAGACACACATAATTTAATGATAAATGGGCAGAACATTTGAATAGTTATAAATATTAGCCAATCAAAACTTCATTAGTCACCAATGATCACAAACTCAGCCTCAATAAAATATAGTACACACACACCAGAGGGACTAAAATTGAAAAGGCTGTTACCCCAAATATGGTGATAATTTAGTGAAGTCGAAACTCTCTTATACACCATGGGTAACAATGCCACAACAATTTTTTGGGAAAAATCTGGCAAATACTTATAAAATTAACTCTATACATACCAGCCAACCAGCAATTGAACTCCAAGGAATTTACTGTAGAAAAATGAAAATGTTAACAAAATCTTGTACAAGAATATTCGAAGCAGCTTTATTCATAACAGTCAAAAAATTGGAAAGAGCTCATGTATTCATCAATAGGAGAACAAGTAAACGATGTGGCATTTCATATAATTACTCAGCAGCAAAAAAAGAGCAAAAGTAGTGCCACATACAAAATATGAATAAATTTCAAAAATATTATGCTGAGTTATGAAAAACTACCATAAATAAGTATATATCATATAAATGTGCTTTCCACTGGGATTTTTTTTTTAACTGAACCCATTCGGGAAGCACACCCCAGCTGAGCATGTGGGTCCGCCTGGGCCAGAGCCGGGATTCAATCCTCAGTCCTCAGGGCTTCAAAGCAAGTGCTTAACCCGCTGAGCCATCCTGGCTTTCCCTCCACTGGAATTTTAAGAACATAAATTGAGAAGGGACATGAGGTAACTTTCTAGGGATATGGCAGTATATTATATTTTTTATAGTGATTTGAATTACACAGATATATGTCTTTATCAAAATTCAGATTACATGTACTTAAGATTTTTATATTTCATTGTATGTAAATTTTACATCAAGAGAAAAATTGTAAATAATTATTGAACCCTTCTTATTGATTTGGAAGGTAAAATATATATTTTTTAAGTTTCTATTTTTAAAATTTATTTATTTATGTTAAATTTATTGGGGTGACATTAATTGATATCAATTACATTGTTTCCAGGTGTACAATTTACATTACGTTGTCTATACATCACATGTGCTCACCACCCAGAATCAGCTCACTTTCCATCATCAATATTAAAGAATTGAATTGATGTCTACAATTAACTTTGAAATACATCAACAATAAATGGAGAATGGAATGGGTAAAAAGATAAATATGTGATAATGTCAACATAGTAATCTGTCATTAATTATCTCTAGGAAGTGAGTATATGGGTGTTTACTGTAAAATTCTAACATTGCTGAATGTTCAACATTTTTCTTTAAAAATGTTGGAATTTGGGGAAGCCAGGATGGCTAAGGGGGTTAAGCGCTTACTTTGCAGCCTCGGAGACTGAGGATCGAATCCTGGCCCCAGCCCTAGTGGACCCACATGCTAAACTGGGTAGTGCCCCCAGTTCAGTTCTCACTAGGGTGAGAACCCAGCCCAGTTCCTGCTCTGTGCAGCCCCGCACCCACCTGTGGAATAAAACTATGTGGAAAAACCAATGATGTGCAACTATGAAGACTCTTGTGGGCCCTCCCACTTCTCTCTGTCTCTGTCTCTGTATCTCTCTCTCTCTGTCAAAAACAATAAAAATAAATCCTAAAAAAAAAAACAAAAAAACGTTGAAATTTAAAAGATTCAACTATCTATAGTTTCAGTAACTGGTGACTGAAAATCATACTCCAATGTTGTAAATTGGTATACTTTTCAAAAGTACTCTAACAAGGAGGAACAGATTAAACAGAGGCTCAGTGAATCTACTGAAAGGTCTCATCAATGAGCAACAACAGTCGTAATCAGTAGAATATCAGGAGACAGCTCAAAGTAGGTCCCAGCAGATGCCTCTCCCACTTCCTCTACTTTCTATTTATATTAGAATCGGTAGACTATGTTCAGGCCAAAGTGAGCAGTCAGGATGGGAATGCTAATTTATTTGTTTGGACAACAGTATTTGGGAGGAGAGAAACTGGATCATAATGCCAGCACCCTTTGTCAGCATGTGTGATTGTTAAAAACACCATGATAAAAAAGTAGGATCCAATGGTTTCCCAGAGTTAAGTGATCCAGAGTGATAGGGAAGGGAGAAACATATCTTTGAAATTAGTAGATCCTTCCCTGCTGGGTTTTATTCTGTTTACCCTATTAACAAAATTTACTTTCCTGATTAAGCTAAACATTTATTTCCTGGACTATGTAAATTACTGTTAATAGTTTTAAAGTATCTGCCTTCTCAGAAGTACTTAATAATTCCCAGGCTATAGAAAACAAAAGACTTAGAGATGAGTAGATATTTTTTGTTTGTTTGTTTGTTTTTATAATTAAGTCATATATGTCTGGACACCTACTCAGTTTGTGGATCAGACTAGGATTCAAAGAAATGTGAGAAAATTTCAAACTTTTTACAGTACCAAATATCCCACATATAATTATATGTATATATACATGTATATGTATGTGTGTATGTATGTATATGTGTGTACATACTGTATTTTCTGGTGTATAAGACAACCGGGCATATAAGATGACCCCCTAATTTTACAGTTAAAACATAGGTTTAGGCCTATATTCGCTGTATAAGACTACAGCCTCGGAAGTGGGGGGTAGTCTTATACAGCGAATATAGGCCTAAACCTATGTTTTAACTGTAAAATTAGGGGGTCGTCTTATACGCCCGGTCATCTTATACGCTGGAAAATACGGTATAACTATGTGTATATATATGTGTGTCTATCTATCTATCTATCTATCTATCTATCTATCTATCTATCTATCTATCATCTATCTATATAAATATATGTCAAGATATCCCCATATTGAACAAAAAACAAAAGGAGAGATTATAATAGAAGTTCATAAGAAGTTCCCCTATGAGTGAGTACAACCAAATTCTAGAACTAATCAGCCATAAATCTTTAGCAAGTCACTGAATTCCTAGGTGCCTCTAATTTCCTGAGACTTTGAACACTTTGAGCAGACAGGGAGTCCTGTCAGGGTTAATACCCTGAAGGATGGAGCCATAGGTCACAGTTTAATGTAGGGAGGATACTCCTACTAGAAATTGGAATTGTTCCATGGAAGAAGTAAATAACTGAATCAATGGTCCATAGAATAACAAAAATAAAAGTTATAATGTACTACGCTATATTAATGATATGATTGATCAAGCAATGAAACTAAAAAGGGTTGTTTGAAAGCAGGGAATATGAGGACAAATTACTTTTTCCACTTCCCAAATTACTTCCCCCAAATGAAGTGGATTTATTTAGTCCCTTGGATATTAGACATTTAACTTAATATGTTTGTTACTGTTGAACATTCTGTTAAGCTTGATTTTTAGCCTACAGACACTCTTACTCTCATACTTTAAAAAGCTCACCCCAAATTCATCTGAACTGCACAAATGATTCAGTAGGAATCACTGCCTTACCCCAGAGGGACAGAGTCGATAAGTGTTCCATAAAGGCAACCATCTCAGGTCCAAATCTCTAAAGAGTGATCATTTATTTGAAGTGTGTCTGCTGGAATGTATGATTCAGCTATGGTTAAACAGAAGCTGCATGGTTAACCAATGTGCTTACCCCCATTCAGTCTTTGAACTAGCATCTTTATTTATTACATCAATTTACTTAAGAAGTTAGATAAATCATAAATAATTTCAATATTTCACTATGAAATACTTAACAACCTAATTCAGCAACAGATTATTTTATTATACATTTTTAACTAACCATGATATAAACACGAAGGAAAGAAATTCTCTTACACCTTTGGCTTGCTAGAAAGTCATTTGATTTTCTGCTCTGTGCCAAACTTACTATATTTAATTGACTTATAGAAATTGATTTTTAGAGTAAAAAAAAAAAGAAAGAAAGAAAAGAAAAGAAACAAACACTAGAGGAGGATATGCTCATGGGATTATGGAACTTCCTTTGCTCCAAAAAAAGAAATATTGCTGAAGCCTGGTGTAATGTGATGATTAATTTTACGTAGTTGTTCATGACCAATGTCACTATGGCAATGAAAATAAACTATAAGACTAGGATTCAGCCAGAGCAAAAAGTTCATTAACAAATAAAAGTAGAAACAAAATTGCTTATTAAAGTGGCTAACCAGGGTTGTTTTATGAGAAGATGGGTTAAAAAAAATAATAGAGGGTTGTAATATATTTTAAAGAAATAAATTCAAATGTGACTCATAGATTCCGGTTTCAATAAAATTCTGTGGAATATAACAGTCTAGCTCCATGGAAAAAAGGCTAGTTAGTGGACCTTATTATAAAATTTGAAGTATTCTAACACAGAACCTAACTTGCCCACAACTGCAAGGAGTATGCCATTAACTTCAGAATTGTGAAGAAAAAAAGAAAAAGAAAGCATAATCATTTTCTTAGCCTTGGGTCTGGTCCAAGAAGAAGAAATTCCCACTGAAGGTGTTTTTAGCTAAATCTGAATGCAAATAATATTTTGTAGAAAATTTAAAATAATTTTTAAGCAGCTTCTAGCATATGAATGAGTTTCTGAAGTGACTACTTTAATAACAATTTGGTCCATTAGAAATTAGTCAACACACACAAGAATTGGGTGCTTCTCTTAGGTACAAGGATGAAGTAATTCTACAGTTTATCCTTTAAAAAATATTGCTATATCTTCCTATGGTTTTTCCTTCGTTCAAAGATAATAGATGATTGATAGGTAGATAGATAGATGATAGATAGATAGATAGATAGATAGATAGATAGATAGATAGATAGATGATGGATAGATAGATTGATAACTTGATAGATGATAGATAACTATAGATGATACATGGTGGCAGATAGATAATAGATAGATGATAAATCAATAGATCTATAGATGATAGATAGATAGATACATACATACATACATACATACATACATAGCTAGATACATAGATAGCTAGATACATAGATAGATAGATAGGTTTTAGATTTTGAAGGCTGCATAGATATTTAGAGCATACATATGTCAGACCAATTTTGAAACATTCCCATTATTTTTTCTTATATAAAACTGGTTAGCCCATTTTAAAACGTGAATCAAAGCTTTGTATCTCGTTATAGTTCTTTTTAATGAAGACAACACTAGATGTGGTGAGTACAGCGGCACAACCTAATATTCTTCCAAAACACAACCTAATATTTGGAAGAATTGTAGGTAAAGAAGCCATGAGTCTGAGGAATCTGGTTTCAACAATAATGGACCTAATTAGCCAATCTAGCCAGTTTGTAAATAAATCGATTATGCACTTAAGTATTGTTTTTTGCTCATCCTGAGTCCAGCATTGTGCTACTCAGGAAGGTTTCTGTCCTTGAAGTTTATAATATAGGGTGGCCCGAGAGTAGGTATACAGTGTATTTGCAATTTATGTCCGTGTGTATGTGTACCTATATAAGCTGCTGTGATGAATTTCACTGATTCAGCTGTATACCTACTTTTGGGCCACTGTGTATAGCATAGCTATAGGAGGGGAAAATACCACTAGAAAATTGGTTGGTCATTTGTAGGTCTTCATGGGTGAAATGTCTGTTTAGGTCTTCTGCACATTTTTCAATTGAATTGTTTGTTTGTTCGTTTTGTTGTTAAGTTGTAAGAGTTATTTATATATTTTAGATATTAGCTCCTTATCAGAGGCATTGTTTGCAAATATTTTCTCCCAATTGATTGGTTGCCTCTTTGCTTTGTTGACAGTTTCCTTTGCTGTGCAGAAGCTTTTTACTTTGATATAGTTCCATTCATTTATTTTTGCTTTTACTTCCCTTGCCTTTGAGTTAGGTTGATAGAGTCCTCTGGGAACCCAAGGTCTATAAGTTTGATATAGATGTTTTCTTCTATATAGTTTATTGTTTCAGGTCTTATGTGGAGGTCTTTAATCCATTGTGAGTTAATTTTGGTATGTAGTGACAGTTTGCAATCCAGATTCATTCTTTTGCGTGTGGTATTCCAATTTTCCCAGCACTGTTTACTGAAGAGGCTTTCTTTTCTCCATCATATATTTTTTGCTCCTTTGTTAAAAATTATCTGTTCAAATATCTGCGGGTCATCACAATAAATGTAATGATTTAAAAACTGGTAAATTAAGCAATAAAGTTTTACTTTTGTATCACCGACATTGACTTTAGAAAAGAATTTTATTGTTTCTTAGGACAGTTCAGAAGACTTCATGTGTAAAGTAAGACGAAACTGGACATTTAACGTTAGCCGGGCTACAGTAGTCAAGAGAAAAAGTCAGAAAGCTTCTTGCTGGGGCCTAGTCCTTGTCCATAGCAAGGGCTATCTATGTTAAACAAACATTGTATGTTAGTGAACAACCTTAGCAAACACGGAAACAGATTAGAAAGAATAGTCTAAGTAAAGTGAATCAGCTGCACGGAATAAATGGAATAAAAGTTTTAGCAGTTAATGAAAAATTCACAGTAACTGCTATTTACAAAGTGCTTATTATGTGCAAGACACTATATCACAAATATCATAAGCACTGCATCATTAAATTTTTATAACAACTCTACAAAGTGGATATTATTATCCATTTTAGAGATGAGAATATGGAAACATAAAGACTAAGAAACTTGCCCAAGAACACAACTGAAAATTCACCATGCCACATATCAAAAGCAAGATGATCTGGGTCCACTACTACTAGTGGGGCTATAATATGGAACATAAAAGGTAGAGGTTGGGATAAAATATGAGACAGCCAGAAGAAAGATGAAAACTGGTCTGGGTCAAAAGTTAGAAGGTTTAACATGGTTATCTTGTTTGTTTGTTTTTTAATTTATTTTTTAATTAAATTTTTTTTGAGGGGGATGGGGAAAGGCAGTAAGGACTATATCCAATTTACTTTGTCAGCTAGCTCATTTTATCGCACTACCCTACTTTTGAGTTTCTTTATCATAAGTTTTATTGTTTTCTTTTATTTTGCTTATAAATTAATTAGATTTATTTTTTCTCAGTTGAGCAACATGGTGAAAACGACACTGGATCTAAATCAAAAACCCTGGTTGGACACTTTGTTGGTCACTGGTCGCTTGTCTAGGTTTATCTTGGGCATGACTCCCTTGGTAAGGCTCTTCCAGCTCTCTACATTATCATTAGTTTCTGTGCTAACCACAGTTGCCTAATATTAACTGGTTATGCCACTTTTGAATTATTGCTTAGGAAGCAGGACCAACTGATTTTATTTCTCGTATTACCCATGGCCCCACATAAAGGCAGATTGGCTAAGAAAAATAAATAAATAATGTGGGCTAGTAAATGCTTTTGGTGCATATTTACCCTCACTCTTCTGCTCACCCTTCTTTATCCTCACAGTCTCAATCCCAATTCCCATCTATTTTGGTTTCAGATGATTACATTGTTCTTTTATTTAATTTTTCCCTTGCATTTTCCATTCACTTAGAACAGGATCCCACATTAAATGAGGCTCCAGGCTCACTTAAGGATGCATTTTGCAAACCAAATAAAGTAAAATCATCAGTAAATTCCAAATGCTTTATTTTGCTTCTCCACACATGTACAAATTCCACTAAGGCCTTAGTTACCTTAGTTATGAAAACAATTATAAGACAAAGATTTCAGATGCTATTAATCATTTTTTTTTCTAACCATGCTGTTTATTTTATGTGTATTAAACAGATCTGATACATTCAGCTTGGGGGGAGTGGGGGAGGAAATATTTAGAGAGAACTTGGTCAGACAGAAGCCAAACCAGAACTTGCCATAAAAGTATCAGATAAAATACAGGAGAATGACAAGATAAATAGTTTTTGTAACTCTCACATTCACCTGATCCGATTTCTGTCATCAACATATATGCTATAGAAAAGAGATTTCAACAATTATTAGTGTGATCCCTTTATTTTAGAAGGAAGCTCAGGCTCAGAGATATAGTCTGGCAGAGCACAGACTCTAACCCAGACCTTGAGATTCTTGTTTCCAGTAAGCTTCAAGGTTTCATACGGGTTTGCCTTTTCAATTCAAGAACAAGACTGTCCGGTCAATATCTCTTGATCTTTTTCTTGACATTTCTATATATTAGACTTCAATTCTATTGGTTATTGTCATGGTCTAGGTTTTTCAAACTAGTATTTGTTTTTATTGAAAGCACTAACTGTATTCTCCATACACTCTGAGAGAGCTGAGTAGGACAGGATGCTAAAAGTCAGGGAAGGCTACACTGTGTCTTGACTACTTCACTGCTTTGGGGCAGCTTCCCTGCCTCTCCCAGGAAGATGATCCTTGTCCAACATAGTGGTCAGGATGGCAAGAGCCTGAGGGAGTGGAACACTTGGCTTCTGCCACCCATTGGTAAGAGGATTGCTTCCAGAACGCCATCTATGGAGATATGATTCTTTCTCTAAGCTGCCAGCATCTGTCTTCAGGCCAAGGGAGTATTTCTGGATTCTCACAGGAATATATAATGTGCATATTTGTATCTATGTATACATATGTGTATATATATATATGTGTGTGTGTATATGAAATTATTTTTTTAAATACTAGATTATTTTTCCTTCTCTATATTTTTATGCCCCAAAGTATGAAAATAAAAACAGATCTTAACTCTTGGAAGAAAATAAACATTTTAAATAAGATATACACATTCTAGATATTCACAAAAGCTGTGTTCACTATCGACTATCAGATTTCAAGATTATTATATCCATTTATATATACAAAACTCTTCTCCCAAAATATTATTTCTTCTTCTTCTTCTTCCTCCTCCTCCTCCTCCTGGCCCCTCCCCTCCCCTTGCCCTCCCCCGCCCCCTCCTCCTCCTTTCTCTCTCTCTCTCTCTCTCTCTCCTTGTCTAATTCAGTCTCCATAAGTCAGGTTCTACCCTCATCACTTTATGTTGGACAGAGAACCAATGGCCTGTATCATTTAGCTCTTGTACCTTGGTGTTGCAAATTTTTACCATAATTGTTTCGAGTGTCTTTTAAGAACAGAGAGAGTGATAAAAGTTAAAGATGTTATTACTCATTAATTTTACAGACATCTACCTAGATGAATAGAACACAGAACAGGGAAGTTGTGATAAGTTTCAGAGATAGAAAACTGAGATAGGAAAGGCAGAGCTGATTGAGAAGTTATGTAGTGAGCACTAGGCTGGTTGTGGGTAGGTCAGGGAGGAGAGATTTCTATAAGTAAAGAAGTGGCAGAAGTACATTCAATCAAATTCATTTACCCGGTACTACATTTTTTTTTTAAGGTGGTGGCAGATGTTTATCCAATCAAAACAATTTATTTCATCTGTTTTTTGGGTTTTTTTTGAATTGGGTCTAACTGAAAGAACACTCTTGAGTAATAGCTTTAGGGGATGGGTTAAGTGACTCGCTGTATAAAATGTACACTAACCTACAACAGCATTCATGAACATGAACCTAGACAGATAACAGACCTGAATTCAAGTTAAATAAAATTTGAGTAGATACAGGCTCTCTACACACAGATTCTAAAGATCTTTCCTTGATTTTTAGAATTATGGCTATCTATGGGGATGTAGTTCACCATGGTGACAGGCTTCTTCTCAAAACTGTGCTTATGATCTTAATCTCAGTAGAATCTTTAAGAATGACAATATGATTTAAAAACATATCAAATAATATGGCTGTTACATATGCATTCTTTATTTCCTTATATGTGCAGTTTTATTTTTTTAACTGAGTTTTACATTTTTAGAAGTTTAAAATATTCTCTTTAGCATCAATGACCAATTGATGTTATGTATTAAGGAATATTCTTTCAAATTTATGAATTACTCACACTAATTTCTCCTAGATTTCAAAATATTTTGTGCTATTCTGAGAGATTTGGTCATTTCTACTGCCTGATATATGAGGGCTGTCTGAAAAGTATACAGCCATATAAAATGAAAAACAGAGGCATTTATGGCTGGAAGTTTTCCGGACAACCCTCATATGTCAGAGAATCTTCTATTTATGCTAGTCATTTAGATACCTTACGAAGTATAATGGCATAGTGACAGATAATTACTAGACTAAATGTGGTGAATACATTGTATGGTATATAAATGCTGAATCTCTATAATTGTATGACAACTATACTGAAATAAAAAATAATAATAAAAGACCTTCTAAGTAATTAGTAGGGATTCAAATTTAACTTAAATTTTATTTCATATAATTTTTAAATAATTAATATGACAATTGAAGAAACAGATAATTTCCATACACAGCTCCATTGCCACATAACAGAAAAATAGCAATAGAATAAAAGCTAACCTTTTCTCCTTAGCAAATTTCTTTTTACATTGATTGTAACCTATATTACAATTTCAGAAACATTAAAGTGTGAAAATTATATATCTTAGTTTCAACAAAATACATTATAGAGAACCTCTCCTTCACTTTTACAAGTTAAAATACTCCTGTGCTTTGGATGCTTTTATCACCCTTTATTTTCATATGCCCTCAGTGTCAACTTCTCTACTTGCTTCCACACTCCAATTCATCCTACAAGTCTACTCATTTGCCCTTTAGAACCCTCCATTTCCAATCACTTTTGTTATATTACTTTTGTCCCCCCTTAAAAATGTTCAAATGCTGCA
This sequence comes from Craseonycteris thonglongyai, assembly GCA_004027555.1. NCBI lineage: Eukaryota > Metazoa > Chordata > Mammalia > Chiroptera > Craseonycteridae > Craseonycteris > Craseonycteris thonglongyai. The sequence continues at coordinate 23,185 of PVKE010020111.1, forward strand.
TTTCATTACCCCTTTAGGCTACTTACCGTAAGTTTTCATCTTTTTCATTGATGAAGTTTTCAAAAAGCAGCTCCCTGTCTCTACTGCCTTAATGTACATGAGCTATTCATATCCTTGCAGACTGGCTTTAGAGTCCACCATTCTAATAATAACACTTTTAGGTTTGGTTAAATTCCTAGTTGCCAAAACACTGATAGTTCCTTAACCCTTGTCCTATTAGACCTCATGAATTTGGTTTCCTTGTTCATTATTAATAACTTGATACTATTTCTTTCTTGGTTTCCAAGTCTCTATATCCTATTGGTTTCCTTTTCTCTTTTAACACCTTCTTCTCTTAATCTTGAACTTATTCTTCTTCCCATCTCCCCCCATAAAAAGTAGTCATTCCTATGTGCACTATTTATCTAAATTTCAAATTTGACAGTATCAGCCATTCTCTTATCTTCAACAACCAACTTAGGTCAATGATTCCCAAATTGTGATGGTCATGTCATACTCGTACATTTCCAGTGCTTTCTGTTTATCTCCCCTTAAATGTCACAGTTGTATCTCAAATTGGGCATGTTCAACATCAAATCAATCATTAGGTCTCCCCAACCTAAATAAATCTTCTGATTTCTTGAAGTCCAGTGCCCTACTCCAAATCTAGACCTGAAACCTCAATTCACTATCAACTTTTTCTTTTCTCTTATCTACAGTAAGTCAATGATTAAAAAGTAGCTTGTTTTTATGTTTGCTCTTTTTTCCACTACCACAGTTCTCATGAAATTATTTCATGTTTGATTATGTAAATAACCCCTTACAATTGGTCCCTTCTTGGCCTAATTCAGCACTCCTAATACGTCCTCCCAAAAGTTTCATGACTCTTATCACACCACTCACTAATGTAAAGGTTTGTCAATACTCATTAATACCTACCTAATAATTTAGTCTTAGCCTAGCATTTAGAATAGTCTAGGAACCCAACCCACCCAGTTTTTAAAATTAATCTCACATTAGTGGTCTTTCATTTAAAATCCTGCCAAAGCAGTCTTAAACATCATCTGGACTTACAATTCTGCCCAGAAATCGACCATGTTTCAGTCTCTACTAACCTTTATTTTCTACTCTATTATTTCAACTCATTCTGTTCTTCCTACCTTACCCCTTCCTCTCCCCTCACAGCAGTAAGCTTCACTTTCTGCTTCATAAAGAAAATAGAAGCATTGGTCAGGGCTTTTATGTATTCCGCCACATAAATGTATGTCCATCCTTATTTTGTTATCTCTTCTTTCCCTGTAGCATCAATCTTCTTTTGAATCCCATAGCTTCCAATATCTCAACAGTCTTGCTATGCCCTCCCTATCTTATATCTTCAACCTCTCAATGTCTATTCTTCATCTGATCTTCTCTTATAATCAAATATATCAATTTTTTTTTAAAGTGAAACCCTCTCCTAACTTTGTTTCCTCTAGCAATCATTTTAGTTTCTCCTTCCTTACAGAGCCAATATTTTGGGAAAGGGAATTTATATTCATTGCCTCTATTTCCTTGTCTTGTATTCACTTTCTAAGTCATTGTCATATGGTTTCTACTCCCATCACTGAAGTGCTATTGCCATGATTTCCAAAAACTTTATAGTTACTAAATCCAGTGAGAGATTTCTGTTCTTATTTCCATTGACGTCTTCACAGCATTTGAAACTGTTCACCACCCTATTCTTATTAAAACTCTCCCTTTCCTTGTTTTAGGTGATACTGCTCTATTTGGGTCTTTCTTTCTACCCTTCAGACTATTTCTACTTAGTTTTCCTTGAAGGATTCTATTTTTCTTTCTCTCTTCTCAATGGTTATGTGTATGTTCTCTGTCTTCTTCTCTTCATGTTCTCTCCAGGTGATTTCATCCACAGCTTCAACTTTCATCTTTTTTGCTAATTACTCACAAATCTATATTTCAGCTCAGAATTCTGTCCTAGAGACCTGAACTATAAATTCACTTGTCTTCTAGGAATTATGCTTGTCATCTCCAACTCAACCTCATAAAAAACTTATTTATTTGTTCACTCCCTTGATTATTGATCATCACTAAACCTAACATGTTTATCCTTTTATTTTCTACCTGGATGCATGCCACAACCATCCACATAGTCACCTAAGCCAGAAGCACTTAATGATTCTCCTCATTCTGTTAATTCCATCACTTTAACAGCATGTCAATTCAAGTTTACCTGGATTATTACCACAATTCCCCAACTAGTTTTAGTCTCCACTCTTATTACATCTTTGTATTACAATCTACATGATGCTTCCAGAACAATGTTCCTAACATACAGACTTAACTATGTAACTCTCTTGAAACCGTTTACAGTCATACCTTGGTACTCGACTGCTTTGGAACTTGTTGAATTTAGTATCCAATGCATTTTGCCACAAAAATTTTGACCCACTACTCGTCATCTAGTACTCATCACACCTCCTGGAACCAATTAATGACAAGTACCTAGATATAACTGCATTGTTTCTTATGGGAAAAATTTGTTTGGTACTTACCATTTTTGGTACTAATTGCAACTCCCAGAAAACCAATTAATGGTGAGTGCCAAGGCACCACTGTAAGTGAGCTCTTATTGCCTTCAACATAAAACCAAAACTGTTTGACTCCAAATTTTATATTTAAATAATTCTTTAGATAACTGAGCATCCAGGATTAGAGACCATAACACAGAACGAGGAGAATCATATCAAGGCAGCAACATACATCTTACTTGCGTTGTCTACCTTCCCTCAGTCCTTTGCTTACCCTTCTCCCTCACCTACAGAATACTGCAAAACAAACAAAGAACAAACAAGCAAAAAAAACAAACTTTTACTGTTATTGAAATGATAGCATATATAGAGCTCATTAGATTTTAAAAAGCGTCTTCACACATTGCTTAATGTAATCTTCATTATACTCTCTGAAGTACACTTATACATAGATTTAACAGATGAGAAAGCTACAGCTAAGTGATTTCAAGTAAACCACCCAGGACCACTTAGCTAGTGAGGGCCAAAAGTAGATCTTGAAGGCCCACCTTGTGTTTTCAGACTCTATGCTCTTTTCATGTGGCACTTCTCAATCTAACTTAGTGGGTTACAGCCAGAGTGAGATATATGAATTACTTGGGAAGCTTGAAGACATAGTAATCCCTGAGCTCCACCCACAGAAATTCACATTTAAGTGATCTGAGAGAAGATCTGACTCTTCATTTTGTAAGTTTCTCAGGTGATCGTAATGTCCAGCCATGATGGCTTTAAATAGACATATATTTATCTTGGATGTTCCTTGATGTCAGGTTCATCTTCAAATCCCCCACTCTATTTCTTCATATGTTGGACATAGTCGGTATGCAAGACATTTGTGAATTAAAAGATATAATATAATTCCATTTCATGTTATACCCAGGACGATACTCAAGTCACATCCAAACAACATTCATGAGGAACAAAGTCAATACCAAAATTTAGATGAATAAGCTTACAAATAATAATAATAATAATACCAAGAAAAATGTTTGTTCACAGTCTGGGGTTTGAAATATGGCCCTAGAAAAATAAACAGTTCTTAAGTTCTGGTAGAAGCAGTTTGTGGGATACTGTCTTAATCAGTTCTCCAGGGACCTAGCCCTGCTAACCTTTTCACTGCCTAAATTGTGTTTTTATAACAACTTTCATCATCTCCCCTTTTTTGCATCTTCCTTTCCTATGATATAACTGATCTTAGAGGATATTGACAGTGTTATACTAAATGATGAAACAATTTCTTTCCCCCTTTCAAATCAGATGGGAAAGAAGCTCTTACACACAGTCATTTTTAAAGCCCATGAATGGATACTATTTGAACAAAAAGAGAAAAATTGGTTAATAAAATACAACTTTATTAAGTTCTGCCCTATTGTATTTGAGAAATAATAGGATAATGACATTTATCAGCCCTCCTCAAAAATTAAAAAAATTAAAAAATTAAAAAAAAAAAGATTTGTCATCCAAATTGACTACAGAACTCATCCTCTACTCATCCTTGCTCTGCAGTGTCCTTCCAGAAAAGGAAATACCTGTTGATGTTCTGGATGCCTCTAAGCAAGACAGACCTCCCCATCAATAATATGTGCAGAAACCCTACAATCTCTGTGAAAGGGAGATCTGTCTAGATGGGCGTGGGGACCTGACTAAGATGCTTTGCAACACAGGGTACCAGATGTTTCCAAGGAAGAACTGGGAAAGAATCAGCATTGATTTAGAAGAGCATCTTTCAAATTTTTTTACCTAAGATGGTAAAAGATGTATTTTACATACTGACCTAGTATATGCAGAAATGTATGTGTGTGGGTATAGGCGTGTATTTGTAAACAAATTCACAAGAATTTTGCAATCCATTACACAGTCATGAAATCAATTATGTATGTCAGCCAGCAACTTTTTAAAATAGAAAGTATCAGTTTACATATTGAAGGTAAGTGTTGTTTTGTGACTCTAGTTGCATACACTAATTTCTAAAAGGTATAAACTCACAAGACTTTACTTAATTAAAAAAAATCAAATTAGGGGAAGCCAGGATAGTTCAGCAGGTTGATCACTTGCTTTGCAGTCCTGGGGACTG